>JAQQPU010026587.1:1276-11433 GCA_029168905.1 Artemia sp. Kazakhstan ARC1039 | reverse complement strand
TTTTTAATGTCGCTCCTTACTTTCAGTTTAAAAAACTTGTTTTTTTTATTAAATTTCTGATCGTTTTTTAGTTAATTCAGCTTTTATTTTGGCTCACGTCATTGAATGAGTAAAACAAAATTTGCATATTAATTTTACTTTTCTTTTGCTAAATGGCTTTCTCTAAATTTGGTTCTGGCGTTATTTACAAATTAACTTACTTAACGAATTTATATATTCGTATATTTTTATTACGTATATTATGGGGTTCGCCCCCTAGTCAATACCTCGCTCTTTACGTTAAATTCAAATCGTGTTCCAATTCTTTAAGAATGACTCCTTATTCACAAAGGTCATTAATTATAATAAATATCTCTGATGAAAGTAAAAAAAAATTGTTCCCTTGTGAATCAGACGAAATTGGGAAAAAGGGGGCGTGGGAGGGGGCCAAGCTACCCTCCAGCATTTTTGGTCTCTGAAAAGGGCACTATAACTTTTAATTTCCGTTCGAATGACCTCTCTCTTGATGTTGTAGGACCACGGGGTCGGTACGATTACCTCTTAAAAAAAAAAAAATAATAAACACGCATCCGTGATCTCTTTTTGCAAAAAATACAAAGTTGCACATTTTTGAAGATATGAGCTTGAAACCAATGTAATAGGGTTTTCTGATACGCTGAATCTGACGGTGTGATTTTCATTACAATTATTTCACTTGTAGGGGAGCCTTTGATGAGTAATACTAAACTTAATAAAATTTACATATTTAGAATCAGCAATATAAGCCCATTCTTTTGGTATATTTAGTGACATGAAAATTCCGTTTTTTAAAGTTTCGATTACTATTGAGCCGTATCGCTTTTTTTATGTTTTTTTATTACGTATATGTTTTACGTATATGAGAGGGGTCTCCCCTTAGTCAATACCACGCTCTTTACGCTAAAGTTAAAATTTTGTTTAAATCACAAACCCCTGAATTACAAAGGCTGTTTAGCTAGAATAGATAGCTCTTTTCAGATCACTAAAAAAAACTGTAGCGTAAAGAGCGAGGTATTTACTTGGGAGCGAATCCCCTCATATACGTAATAATTTTCTGTTCGTTTTAAGTTCTAATGTTGCTTCTTACTTTCAGTTGAAAAAATTTGTTTTTTTTTAATTTAATTTCTGATCGTTTTTTAAATAATGCTGGGAAATCCAATGCCCCCTTCATAGAAATGTCCCTTTCCCCAAGGAAACATCCTCCACGGAAAGATTCTCCCAAGTAACCTCCTCCTCCAGCCCCTCCCACCAGAAAAAAATCCTTCCTGAAAATGTCTGTATAGTTCCCAATAATCAATACTATATGTAAACAATGGGCAAAGTTCATAACTTGCAGCCCTTCCCCTGGGAACTGTGGGGGATTAAGTCATCATAAAAGACAGATTTATTAGATTTTCAACTATGCTGAACAAAATGGCTATCTCAAAATTTTGATCCCAATAATCAATACTATATGTAAACAATGGGCAAAGTTCATAACTTGCAGCCCTTCCCCTGGGAACTGTGGGGGATTAAGTCATCATAAAAGACATATTTATTAGATTTTCAACTATGCTGAACAAAATGGCTATCTCAAAATTTTGATCAGGTGACTTTGGGAAAAAAATGAGCGTGGGAGGGGTCTAGTTGCCCTCCATTTTTTGGTCACTTAAAAAGGGCACTAGAACTTTTAATTTCCGTTTCAATGAGCCCTCCTACGATATTCTAGGACCACTGGGTCAATACGATTACCCTTGGGAAAAATAAAAAAAAATAAAATAAACACGCATCCGTGATCTTTCTTCTGGCAAAAATGTGGAAAATTCCACATTTTTGTAGATAGGCACTTGAAACCTCTACAATAGAGTTCTCTGATACGCTGAATATGATGGTGTGATTTTCATTAAGGTTATATAATTTTTAGGGGGTCTTTCCCCCTTTTTTCGAAAATCAGCCAAATTTTCTCAGGCGCGTAACTTTTGATGAGTAAGATTAAACTTGATGAAACTTATATATTTGAAATCAGAATTAAAATCTGATTCTTTTGATGCATCTATTGGTATCAAAATTCCGTTTTTTAGAGTTTCGGTTACCATTGAGCCGGGTCGCTCCTTACTTACAGTTCGTTACCACAAACTGTTTGATATCCCTTGCCAAACCATGACTGCTAACAGCATTGTAGGGCTGCCACTCGAAGAAATTATTGCCAGTGAAGGATACAGCATTTACACTGGATTCTCATTTACGGATGTTTTGGTGGTCATAGTTGTATATGCCCCTGTAGAACTGACCAATGGCGATAGCAATGACTCAGATGTATTTTACTTACAGGAACAAACAGAAATATGGTATTTATATAAGAGTATTTTAACACCCAGGTCAGTATAAATAGGGATAAATGGTATCCTAGCCTTGCTAAATTTGTGTAGGAAAGGAAAACAGTAATGGCCCCAGACCGCTGCAATTTAATAGATATAAGAATCTAGTTATAATCAGTACAATATTTGGTAATAAAATAGTCCATAAGTTATATCAGGGTATTCAAGTGACGGTAAAACTGCTAACCTTATTGATTATGTTATTGTAAACCAAAGATTGCCAGTATCGATACAAGATACTATGTTATGTAGGAGTACTGTTATTGATGTTAAGACTTGTGAGTGACCATTTAGTACTGTCTAGGGTTAATATAAAGTGAAAATTTAGAAAGGAAAACAACGTTCAGGGAAGCTATGGTATGTGTAGACTCCAGAATGAGAATTTGAGAGAAACTTTCCAGGAACAGTTGAATACTAGAACGGCGAGTCTAAAATAAGACAATGTAGAAGGTGGGTGGAATAATTTTTAGGAAAAAAGGTTGTAAAGTCACTAATAGTGTGTTAGGGAAGGAAGTTAGAAACGCAGCTTGAAATATCAGTAAAAATGTTTCAGGAAAAGATATAGAAAAGAGTGAAAAAGTTTTTGACACTTTGGATGTGAAGGAAGATTTGTTTTGGGAGGAAAAATTGGTGACAGTAATAAAAGGATTAAACAAATAATAAGGCCTCAGGTGCTGATAGCGTGGTAAATGAGTTTTTCAAATGGTTATGGTGAATTTAGAGGTAAATTACCGAATATTATGAATACGATTTTTGAAAAAAGGAAGTTCTTAGCAATTGTAGAAAAACTTTAATTAAACTCCTCTGTAAGAAGGATGATAAGAGTGAGTGTGGTTGTTATAGACGTATTAGAGTGAATAAGATTGTTCTTTAAGGAAGGTGATAAGAGTGAGTTTGGTAATTATAGACGCATTAGACGATGATAATTTTTAGACTTAGAGATACTGTAGATAAAATTTTAAGAGTGTGGTTTTGGGAAGGGGAGAGGATGTGTCGACCAATTTTTAATCTTAGATTAATTAAACTAAGTATCAGCAAGCGTTTGATTAAAGTGGAAGAAGAGCTTAAGCGAAGGTCCTATCCTTGTATGGTATACTGGATAAATAAATAAACATTAAATTGATAAGGGCTATGTACAAAATAACATTGCTGCGATTAAAGAAGGATATGAGTTTATTAGCTTGGTTCGTATTAAATTAGGAGTTAAGAAAGGGTTGCGTCCTATCCCCATTTCTATGAATCATTTTGATAGACTTTGTCCTAAGGGGCACAGCAAAGTCAATGGAATAACACGGAAGCCATTGGGGAAGTAAGACTCTCCTACAGTTAGATTATGCTAATGATTTAAGCATCCTAGATAAAAATTTTTAGCAGAATGATACAATTTTTGAAAGTTTTCACAGTTCAGGATATAAGAATAGGTTCGAAAATGAAGGTTAAGAAGACTAAGTCGCTAAGACCGGGAATAAGTGAAGGTGAAAATGTGATGTTTGGTAACAAGAAGATTGATCAAGTGGACAGCTTCACTTACCTAGGTAGCATTATTGCTAAAGATGTTGGGTGCAGTGAAGATGTTAAGAGTAGAATAGCCAAGGCCTAGGGTGTTTTTTTTCACAGTTAAAAATTTTGGAAGAATAGTAAGATAAGTCTGCAAACCAAGATTAGAATATTGGAAGCTACAGTGATGAGAATGATCAATTGTGATTCTGAAGCGTAGGCGCTTCAAAAGACGGAGTAGGATTTGCTGGATGTTTTCAAGAGAAATTGCCTACTGATCGCTTTGGGTACCCGACTGACTGACCGTATCTCAAACAGTAAGCTCTACGAAAAATCTCGTTCAATCCCACTTTTTAGGGCTATAATGAGAGAAATGTTAAGATGGCTAGGATACGTTCTGTGGATGAAGGATGTCATATTTCCGAAGATCTTCCTTGTCGGCCGACCATCTAAGGCCAAACGAAAAGCAGGTCTTCTCTGAACGGGGTGGGGATATGTCGTTAGGAAAGATTTGAGGGAAATGGGAACCTCTTTGGGGGGTGTAAAGAGGTAGGCTTTGGCTAGAATGGGATGGAGGAGGAGCGTGCTTAGATGTGTTGGCTTCAGGCGGCTTGGTGCTGCAGTGAGTTGTTAGACGCAGTAGTTGTACTAGTATTGGCTCAAATTAGCGCTGGTTAAATTTCAATATTAATAAAATATCATAAATTATAATATTAATAATTTAATAATTTTTTGTATCTTATAATATTATGAAATATTAATATATTATCTTAAGGCATAAAAAGAAAAATAAATACAAACGACAGGACATATACCAATTATATAAGCATACATTTTATTGGCAATATTTTGTGCAAGTATTCGTTTATAGATAAAGAAATTAGTAAATTTTTTTATTTTGGGTGGACTGTATTTCAATTTCCAGAACTCTGTTTTGGAGATGTTTCTGCTCGCTGGCGAGAAACCTGTCATTGTAGGTGGAGCTCCATCATATGCAGTATATATTCAAGTAATCACACTTATTTATGAGCTTTTTCACATTTCCAGAAGGTCTTAAAACTTTTTCCCCATTTCCTCAGACGGCTTCTAAAATTTTCTACCTTGGTAGCCAGGCTTTTGTATAGTGAAGCTGTTTCTGGTAGTATATGCTAATAGTTATGCTCCTCAAAGAGCCATGCTTACACCCATCCTTATTTTCATCAAATAAAAGAAAAATTTGTAAAAGAAAGATAGAAATGAAGACAAAGAAAGGAACGAGAAATTCGTACAAAGGATCTGATCCGATGCTATTCTTTAAGAACGTATTGACACAATGAAAGTTAGAAAAAATAGTTTTTTTCGATTTTTATCAGTAACTTCAAAATATTTTTCAGACGTTTTTTTGCTGTAACACGGATTTGTAAATTTGAACTAAAATCCAAACACTGGATTTTCAGGCCCAAATTTTCAAACTCTCTGAGGGCTGCCCTTCAAATCAATACTTATGATGAAATAAGTTTGACCCCTTAAACTCTTCTCATGGGAAGGATTGTCAATAAGTATATTTGGATAATTGAATAATTAACGCTTATTCTCCCCCTCCCCTAGAGAAATGATTTTTTTAGTTTTCGTCCTTTAGCTTTTTGTTTCTTTTTTGATATCACTTTTTCCATACATGCCTGCTTACATAAATCAAAAACGTCTTCGATTGAAGACTATTCTTAAGGAGGTTCTTGAACATTTGAAATTCTTGAAAATTCGAAAATTGGAGGTTCTTGAAAAAATTGAAAATTTGCACTTGACTAAATCCCAAGTACTAAAATTTCGTAATTAAGTAGTGTCTTAACTGCTTGCATTTGAAGTATTTCCAGACGCTGTCCTCTCTTAATAACAGAGCGATTTTTCATACAAAAGCAAGAATTGCGAAACCTCGGAAAATAGGATGTAAGTAATGTTTCCGGGACTTCCAGTCAATAGAAAAGCTGTCTTCGCAGTTCCATGCTGGCAAAGATCTTAGGGTGTCTTAGGTTAAATTATATTGGTGAAGGAGAAGAGAAAGTCTCAGTAAATCAAGTAGCCTAACGTTTTCAATACTCTTTGCACGGAGATTTTCAATACTTATTGTTGTAGTTTCCTTAGCTCTCTTGTTCCGAATTAAATTTTAAAAAATTAGTGGTTCAAATGAAAGTAAGGAGCGACGAAAAATTAAAGTGAACAGAAATTATTCTGTATATGAAGGGATCTACCCTCTCTTTAACCCCCGGTTCTTTACACTAAAGTTATATAGTGTTATGCTGAAGCCTTTATAGGTGCGATATATGCATTTTAGCAGATAGTTGGAAGTATTTATTTATGATTACGTTTTAAAACGTTTGGACTGAATTTTTAAGTTTGGTGTATATGCACATTATAAGATATTCCTTTCTTGAGGTAATGTGAAAATTTTTATTATCCCATTCCCCTTGTACTTGAGAAGTTGCTCTTAAAGTGCTGGGGGGAAAATTCAAATTTTAGTTTTAACAGTGAGGGGGCAGGAGGCAGTTCCCCTATTGTCCAGGCTAATTTCTGATTATTTCGGGTTTTAATGTCGGTTGATCTTTACTTTCATTAGAAACAACTTTTTTTTGTTTAATTTCGGTTAGTTTTTTATACAACACCCAGGTTACCCTAAATTAGAGTGCGGCTACACCCCCCCCTCCCTTCTTCCAGCCAGATTCTTTAAACAAAAGTTTAGATTTTACAGAAGAGTGCCCCGAGAAAAAAGAGTTTATTTAATGTAGGTTGGGTTCAAATTTTGATGCTGATTTCAATTATACAAGTTTCATCAAGTTTAGTCTTACCCATCAAAAGTTACGCGCCTGAGAAAATTTGCCTTTTTTTTCAAAAAAAGGGGGAAACAACCCCTAAAAGTCATAGAACACTAATGAAAATCACACCGTCAGATTCAGTGTATCAGAGAACCCTACTAAAGAGGTTTCAAGCTCCCATCTGCAAAAATGTGGAATTTTGTATTTTTTGCCAGAAGAAAGATCACGGATGCGTGTTTATTTGTTTTTTTGTTTGTTTTTCTTTTTATTTTCCCAGGGGTGATCGTACCGATACAGTAGTCCTAGAATATCGTGAGAGGACTCATTCGAACGGAAATGAAAAGTTCTATTGCCCTTTTAAGTGACCAAAAAAATTGAAGGGCAACTTAGCCCCCTCCCACGCTCATTTTTTCCCGAAGTCACCCAATCAAAATTTTGAGATAGCCATTTTGTTCAGCATAGTCGAAAATCTAATTAATATGTCTTTGAGGATGACTTGATCCCCCAGAGTTCCCGGCGGAAGGGCTGCAAGTTATAAACTTTGCCCATTGTTTACATATAGTATTGGTTATTGGGAAGTATACAGGTGTTTTCAGGAGGAATTTTTTTTTCTAGTGGGGGGTCGGGTTCGGAGTAGGGGTTACGGGGGAGGATCTTTCCATGGAGGATATTTCCTTGGGGGAAGGAACATTTCCATGAAGGGGGCGCCAGATTTCCCAGCATTATTTAAAAAACCATCAGAAATTAAATAAAAAAACAAGTTTTTTTTCAACTGAAGATAAGGAGCAACATTAAAATTTAAAACGAACAGAAATTATTACGTATATTAGAGGGTTCGCCCCCTAGTCAATATCTCGCTCTTTACGCTAAAGTTTGTTAGTACTTTCAAAAGAGCTATCTATTCTAATTAACCGGCCTTTGTGATTCAGGGGGTTGTGATTCGAACAAAATTCGAACTTTAGCGTAAAGAGCGAGTTATTGACTAGGGAGCGAACTCCCTAATATACCTAATAAAAACATACAAATGTAGAAATTAGTTTCGTAAGTTAATTCCTATGTTACGTCAGAAGAAAATTTCGAGAAAGCCAATTAGCCAAAAAAAGGAAAATTAATATGCGGATTTCGTTTTAATTATTCATGTACGGTGAGCCAAATTCAAAACCTGCATTAATTCCAAAACGTTCAGAAATTAAATAAAAAAAGAAGTGTTTTTTAACTGAAAGTAAGGAGCGTGTTAGTAATCTAACACGTAGCAGTTGTTAATATGGTTTAAATTGCATCTAATATCACTCCCCCTTCCCCTACCCTGCGGGTTTGCTGGCTAGAAGCCCCTAGTTTTCTATAATAGATGGTTATTTTGCGTATAAGTGTTAGATTTTCATCTCTTTAATGGGAAAAATTCTTTAATGTCCACATCTTATCTTTTAAGCTGTAGTTCAACCCACAATGACATTATGTGACTCCCCACCCCCCAAACCCAAACAAAACTTGCTTCAGGCATTTCCTAATAAAAATTATGGTTTTAAATCGCGTGATTCAACCTAAGCCAATCCTAATGCCCCGCAAAATACTCCAGACTACCAGAGCATTTCACCCATGTGACACCGCCCCCGCCCCCATCTCCTGGGTGATCTGATATTAGTAAGATTCCCCATTTTTTGACAGTCGTTAGAACGATATGTTTACTGCCAAATTTGATACACTCCGGGGGTATTTGCTTTTAAGATATAGAGAAATGCGTGCCTTACTCGTGCTAAAGGCTACATCTTAAAAACACAGATACTGTAAATGAAAACAAATTGACAAGCAACAAAACATAAAAAAAAACAGGACAAAAAATAAAAGTTGAAAAAGCTGTATCGTTAATATACGCAAAAAAGAACCATCTATTATAGAAAACCGGAGCTTCTAGCCTGCAACCATGAAGGGTAGGGGAGGGGGAAGTGAAATTAGATGCAATTTAAACCATATTAAGAGCTTTTAAGGAAATTCCCCTTTTTCATTAAGATAAATTCATGGTTATTTCACAATATCCTATCAATAGGCTCAACCCTCCTTGTAGCATGCATTTTCAGAGGGCACCTTGATAATAGATGTAGTTTTTAGGTGTTATTGCACCTTTAAATGGATAAAGAATAGCATGCCTAATTTAAGGGAAGACGAAGGGAGAGGACTCCAGGGAAGGGGAACCGTTTTCTCCGTCACCAGCTCAACACTGTTTTTTTTTTTTATCATTACGCAAAGCGCTAATTTTCAGGCGTACGTTTATGGTTATCCTTCCCCCCCCCTCCTCCACTAAGGTACAGACCTGTCCTATGGTCACCACCGAGGAAGTGTCCAGTCCCCCCCTCCCCGAACGGTTTCTCTTAACCCAGGGTACATTTTTCACTAAAATATCAATACACACAAAGGAGGGGAAATTCTATTTCGAGAAATTCTTGTTACAATCCACCCCGTGCGCTGTGGGGGGAGTTTGATCTGTGTCTACTCTTTTTGGGGGACGGAATCCGGCCATCCTACGCGCAGTGGGTGAGTTTGATCTATGTCTACTCATTCCTGGGACAGAATCCGGGCTTCGGCTAGGCGATAAAAGACGCTAAAAAACGCTTTTGTTCGAGATAATTTAAATGTAGTAATAATGAGGAAGTTATCATATAATTTCTACGGCAACCCTCTAACGTCAGAGCATCCCTGTTTCTAGCGCTCAGCTAGATAGATTCGTGCCCTGGCAAAATTCCAATCATTGATAAATTGCTTTTCTGGAAGACTCCTTGGATTTCCCGTGACGAGGTCTAATGTGAATGATGCAAGCGTATCTCACAAACAAGTCTAAAAAGGACCCCATGGAACTCCAGAATGCCACATACACATGCGTCTTGTGCATTAACGGCGACCTATATCTTAAGCAAAAATACCTAATGGGAGAGCTTGGAAAATCATCCTGCGAGAAGGGCAGATGTCCAAACCGATCAAAAGTATACTTATGGTCCAGAGCGGAATGGTGCTACTACACTGTTTTCACACTAGCATCAGCTCTACACATGACCCCCCCCCCTTTGAAAACAGAGAAACCCCCCTTTCTTTGCTAGTGTTTGATACTATAAGTATTTCAACTCACAATGTTACACTATTAATCCCCCTGTGACATACCCCTATCATCGCCCCATCTCCCCAAAAACACTTTTCAGACATTTCTCGTTAAAAATTTTATTTCAAGTCATTCATTTGGGGTTTTCATAAGCGTGCCAAAGTACAGCACTATAACTACTCTAAGAGTAGAGATGACCCTATTGATCGTGACGGGAGTCCATATATGGGCATAGAGTCATTAGGGAGAATGATTGCGTAATCGGTCAATGACCTCTTTCTCCAGGTGTGTTTTTGGCACGCCCTCAGCGAATGTCAATGTTGTTATTGTTTCCGAGGCAAAATGCCAAGGTCAATGTTGTTGATGTTTTGAACAGAGTCATTAGAGAGAACACGTGGTTAATGGGATCAA
>JAQQPU010026586.1:0-11433 GCA_029168905.1 Artemia sp. Kazakhstan ARC1039 | reverse complement strand
TAGAGTTTCGGTTACCATTGAGCCGGGTCGCTCCTTACTTACAGTTCGTTACCACGAACTGTTTGATAGTTAACAACGAGCGTAAACCTTTGCTCATAGTACGGGTAACAAGTTACCTCTTGATAAATCATATTGCCATCGTTCGGGTATTAGTATTCGACGGAACATGAAAAGAAGACAGGCATACTCCTGCAGTAATTTGATTAATCATATCTTGTCTACATGCCAAAAATGTTATTAGTGTAAAAATAATGTGACAGTAGACAGTAAAATCACAGGTAAAATAAAAAGGGCATTGAAAGACAATATCATCAATTAATATAAAGATGGATTGACTGAAAACGAAACGCAAGTGAATGTTATTACTACCAATGATCATATAGTAAATGAACCCAATAATACCAAAGACGAAACGCGTATTGAACCTGTAGGTGATACCCCATTAAAAATTATGTATGACACAAAATGGATTAATAATTAATCTACTGGTCACGAACAAAGAGAAGACAATAGCTACAGAATCAAAAAAGAACATGATGAACTATTTTATGGAACAGATTTAAAATGTTCAAAGTTGTTCAATGATATTGATAATGTATAATAATGTATGTAACATACTTTTTGCATTAGTATTCTACATATCGTTATTTTATAAAAAATGTTTTGTGTATTACTTTGTCATGTGATCATTATTTTTAGGGTACGCTAGCATATCAACCGTTTAGAATGTCTATTGAAAATTCAAAAATGTTAGAAAAGGATTTTTCAGAACCTAGATTCTACTAGCAGACCCATAAGCCTATTAATAGATAACTGGGTATCAAAAATAATAAAAACAAGTACTTTTGCAGAGAACAAATTTAGCTATTTTGTTTTTTTACCATCAAAAGGATTTTACGATATTTCACAGAATCAAGAAACTATTTAAACGTCTCACAATCCATGCTTACTGAAATCTTCTACTGCTGTCAATGTGCTTGGAAAAACTTTGTTACGTGCTTCTGATTGATTGTCAAATCACTCGCACAATTGACGTCTGCACCCTTGGGAATTTAGATAAAGTGTTTGATCAAATCGCTGTAATATCATTAGTTCTCGAGCGTCTTTGATTTCACGATCCTTAGGATCGAGTAAAAAAACTGCGATGGGCTTGGTACGACATTTATTGGACTAAAACATTTATCTTGTGGCATTGTTTTTTAATCTGCGTTCAAGCTGCTAGACGAATATCGTAGAGAAATTGACTATTACCATTTGGACATAAAATACAATATGTATGAACACGATAGAAGATTATGGGGACCTATTTTACATCACATGAATCAAAATGGGTTTCAAGAACAAGTGATTAAGCCATATAATGAAAGTGGTATGGAACTGAAGGTTGTTCAGAAAGAAGTGAAGGAAATATGTAACTTTTGGGTTAAAATATTATTCGTAAAAGGTAATTCACCTACGGACAAGATTCTAAAGTTTGAACCTAGTTTTCAATTTTCTAATTTAGAACAATTTTACTGCCCCAGATTTGAAGGCAAATATCATTGGCCTGGAAAAGAAGTGAGATATAATATGTATATATGTACCTTTTTCCAAATATTATTTCTTTGTTGAATGAATTTTTAAGCAATAAACATGTTTTAGCTTACTTGTCTTTTCTTTTTATGACTTATACGACACGTGTCTAGGGGCTCGTTGACCCAAGTGATAGTTCTAGCAAATAAACGCTATACAAAAGACACTTTGGAGGGTATTCAGGTGATAGCACAGTAAAAAGGATATTCATGTGATAGTGTAGCATTAAGGGTATTCAAGTGATAGTTCTAGCAAATAAATGCAATACAAAAGACAGTTTTGTAGGGTATTCAAGTGTTAGTACAACATTATGGGTGTTCGAGTCATAGTTCTAGCAAACAAACGCTACACAAAAGACACTTTGAAGGGTATTCAAGTGATAGTACAGTAATATGGATATTCATGTGATAGTACAGCATTAAGCGGATTCAAGTGATATTTCTAACAAATAAACGCTCCACAAAAGACAGTTCTGGATGTTTTTCAAGTAATAGTACAGTATTATGAATATTCAAGTGATAGTTCTAGCAAATAAACGCCACACTAAAAGAAAGTTTTGGAGGGTATTCAAGTGATAGTACAGTATTATGAATATTCAAGTGATAGTTCTAGCAAATAAACGCTACAGAAAAGACAATTTTGAAGGGTATTCAAGTGATAATAAAGTATTCTGGGTAATCAAGTCATAGTTCTAGCAAATAAACGCTGCACAAAAGACACTGAATACTCTCCAAAGTGTTTTTGTGTAGCTTTTATTTTCTAGAACTATCACTTGTATACCCATGCCATTGTACTATCACTGAATACCCTCTAAAACTGTTTTTTGTGTTGGGTTTATTTGCTAGAACTATCACTTTAATACCCTTAATGCTGTACTATCACTTCAATACCCTCCAAAGTGTACCTTATATATTGTTTATTTGCTAGAACTATCACTTGAAAACCCATTGTAATGTACTATCACTTGAATACCCTCCAAAGTGTCTTTTACGTAGCTTTTATTTGCATGAACTATCACTTGAATACCAACAATACTGTACTATCACTTGAACAACCTCCAAAACTGTCTTTTGTGTAGCGTTTATTTGCCAGAACTATCATTTGAATACCCTTAATACTGTTATATATACATGAATATCCCTATTACTGTACTATCACTTGAATACCCATAATACTGTACTATTATTTGAATACCCCCCCCCCCAAAAAAAAAATACATCTTTTGTTGCATTTGTTTGCTAGAACTATCACTTGAATACACTTAATATTGTACTATCATATGAATACCCTTATTACTGTACTATCACTTGAATATTCTCCAAAGTATCTTTTTTTGTATGGTTTATTTTGTAGAGCTATCACTTGAATACCCATAATACTGTACTATCACTTGAATACCCTCCAAAACTGTCTTTTTTATAGCGCTGATTTGCTAGAGCTATCACTTGAATACTCTTAATACTGTACTATCACATAAATACCCTTATTACTGTACTATCACTTGAATATATATCAACGGGATAGAACTCTTGTTAAACAGATTGACACAATACTACTAATTAAGTATTTTTGTCCCTTATGTTGAAAATCAAAATGTAATAGTAAAACAAATTTATTACTTTGGAATAAGAATAAGATAGAAATACAGGAGGAAAATAAAAAGTTTGGAGCTGAGTTTCAAGTGGTGTCATTCAAGAGAGGCCCCACCCCCCTCAAGATTTTTTTCCCATCACCCTATTGCCCATTAACAATGTCTTTTTTCAGTATTTACATAGCAAATTGGCATTATTTCGGTATTATGAACGAGAAAATTGAAAACAATAAAATTGCCCTGAACAAATTTAGGGTAAACTGTGGTAGAATTTTCAGTCATGCAATCAGGGGGAAAAGGAAACCTTTTCCCAAAAAGCTTTTGGGAAAAGGAACTTCTGCATTTTCCGACTGAACCGCTGTAGTGCCAATAGTTACTGAAACTCTAAGAAGCGAAAGTTTCGATTCATCATACATATCAAAAGTGTTTTCTTTCAAAGCTGATTCCTAATATGTAAAATTTAGTGACTTAAAAGTACCTATCAATAATAATTAGGACAAGTAAATTTTCATAACATCAGAAAAAGGGAAAGAAAAAAACCCAACAGTTACCTCGTTTTGATGAAAGTTATACTTTATAACATCAATCTGTAAATACCCAAGAACAGCCTTGCAATTAGTAAGGAGGGCAGTACTTTAAAGGGTGCCATAGCCACTAATCTTTTCTTTTTCACCATTTTTCACGAAGAAGTTTAACGGTGATTCTTGGCTGCATTCCGACAACGCGCATAACATGATTATTTTTGCTTGAATCGATAAAATCCTTATTGCCTTCTCCGTAAGCTATGGAGTGCGTGTTCCTTATCCTCGGAAGTAATTCACATGGAAGGAAGAAAATTGATTACTGGAAATAGGTTTAGGGGTATGTTTTTGTTATACATTTGAAACACAAGTGAATGTTACATCATAAAATTTTCATCTTATTACGATTTGAGCTTTATGGGGTTTGAGAGACTCTGTTACCTGATTCCGTGTGTTTTGTTCTTCATTTGATGCTCATTAAAAACCGAAGATTTTCTTGTTAAATAAATCATTATTTTGTCTTTAAAAATAGCCTTACGGGGTTTGTTAGACTCTGTTGCCTAATTCTGTGTGGTTTGCTTTTTACTTGGTAAAAAAACGAAGATTTTTGAATTTTTGCCTCCTTTGGATAAAAAAAGAAATCAAATAGTAAGTAAGGAAGTCCTGGCCATACCTCCCTTAGAATGTGTTAGTCCAAGGCAGTTCACGCCACAGCGGTATGCTATGTCTCTGAAACGTGGCATCCCTGCGATTAATATTATCTTTCCTAAACCGTTTTTAACCATTTTCCTATAAAAACAACCCTATAAACTAAATTGACTGTTGTTTTTATTTTAACAATGGGACTCTCCATTTCGTTACAAGACTGTGATACTCCAAGGCAGTTCACGCCGCCGTGGCAATATTTGGCCGTCCCGTGGTATCCCCGTGATACATATTATCATTCCTATGGCATGTGTCAGAAAGTTTTTTGATAAAAATTATGCTTTAAATCCATTGGTCTGTGTTTTCGCAAGACAACCCCTCCGTAATGCCCCCATGGCAGTTCGCACCACCGCGGCACACTTTTTATGGTGCATGGCCTCCTTTGGCACAGTATTTTATTCCTAAAGCACTTTCAACCATTTTATTACAATAATAACTCTACAAATTAAACTTACCTTTGTTTTTACTTGAACAATGGGACTTTCCCTTTCGTTGTTAGAATGTGATACGCCAAGACAGTTCAGGCCACCGTGGCGCACTATGGATGTACTGTAGCATTCTTGTGATACATATTATCATTCCTAAGGCATTTTCAACAATTTTCCAACAAAAACACCCGAATTGTAAAAGCGAAATATATTGAAGATTCATCGTGGAACAAGAAATCTAAAAGATTAAGACAAAGGCTTTATTGTGCGTACAAGTTTTATAAATAAACAAATTAAACAACATTATTATAACACTTTATTCTTAGGGCAGTGAAATAAATATTATACAGCTAGGAAAGAGATATTTTCAACTATAAGGTCGTTCCATCGTGGATTGTCTACATAAATACTGAAAAATTATTCGTAAGCATACCCACGACATCAAAAATATAACACTGCATGAAAACCATAAATTTTGATCGATAAATATAGATCCGTTGATGGAAGGGGTGAGTTATAAGAGATAAATTCAAGGGAACACAAGACATGGGCCTTAGTTCCCAATTTTATTCATTTTTTGTTGGTATAATTTCCTACTAATTTCCAATCTGTGCCCCTCTAAGACTGACCTGTGGCACCCTCTGGCGTCCTTCATTATTCCTAAGGCATTCACAAACAACTTCTTGATATAAATAATGTTTTAGATTTATTGGTTTTTAGAAGCTTTGATTTGCATATTGTCTTCGATTTTCAAGCATGAGCACACTTCACGCCCCACCATTGCATTGTGTGGCACCATGGAATTTGCAACATAAAATTACTTCGCTGCCGTCCATAATTACGTAATATATTAATTTACCGTCCAAGATGGCGATGTTTTTATTTCCCTACCCAAGTGCTACTATAAACCTATAGATGGCATTATATTAACTAATTTTTGGTTGGGTTCACTTGGTCTCAGTAAGCGTGTGCACACGTTAACTGAGCCCAAGTGAACCTAACTCAAAATCAATTAGCTCAGTAAGCGTGCGTGGACGCTCACTGAGCCCAAGCAAACCTAACTCAAAATCAGTTAACTTAATATAACCTAAGTGAAAAATCAGTTGTGGTCCCATCTATAAACATAATTAAAAATATGATAGCACTTGAGTACGAAAATAAATACAGTGCCATGTCTTATTGTAACTTAATATGTGATGACAGTAATATGTGATTTAACAAAAAATCCATCGGTCCATCGTAGCTAGAGATGGCCATTCGGCACATTTTCAGGTAGTTATTTTAATCTGAAAGCTCGATGTATAACCAAAATATGTTTTCAAAGGCAGCATCAATCATGTAGCCCCTAGGGTAATGGCCCAAACATATTTAGAATTATGCGTTTTATATAGAAGGGTGTGTAGAAAATCTTTGGAGACAGGTAGGCTTGTCATACGTTGTTGAACTGGAGATCGAAAGGAAATTTTGATCGGGAACATTACATGATTTTCAAAAGATCCTTCTGCGCAACTATCCTGACCTATGCAAATGGATAATTAAAAAAACTAATTGCATGATAAAAGTGACAATGATATACCTTGCTTCACTCTATATCACGCAAACTTTTACTCAAAAAATATTTAGGATTCCATTGATCTTTGGTACAACTGAACTAATTGCGCAAATGCCATATTCTTGACAACGGAAGTGATTGAAATGCTATAAAAGAAATACAACCATATTGCATTACTTTTAATTGAAAATTGAGAGAAAGATTCTCTCAATTTTCATGCATTCTCTCAAATTCATGCCGTCCTGTATGGTTACCTTTTCTTTATATCATCCTACGACTTCATAAGGGATATTGAAATCAAATCGGTAATCTCAAGATATTGAAAGACGAAAAAAATAAAAAACTGAAAAATAGGAAAAACGAAAAAAATGAGTTGTTGAACCCCTTCTAGGAGTTTGAAGCTATTTCGGTTAGATAACATTCATTCCTTGTCTTTATGGTCTGGGTCCCATCATGCCAAAGGCTGATGTAAGATTGGAAGTAGAAAAAGTTATTCAAACGAAAAATACTGAAAAGGGCGTAAATTATTGTTCTTAAGTTAATTCTCTGATATAACTTCAGTGCGATATTAAAACACATAAACTAATTTCATAAAATACATTTTTTTTAACTTTAATGAAAAGAGCAACAAAACTCAGAGTGAGCAGAAATTATATATTCTAGTGTTTTCTTTTCTAGTGATAGTTTTTTAGCTGTTCGAGTAGGTGAGTGCGTAATAATAAATGTGTATTTACCCAAAGATTACAAAGATGAGGATTCGGAGAGAGATTTCGCTTTAGCAGTTAGTAAACTTAGCTCTTGTCTTCGTGATGTCCTTAAACTGAAAATCCCGTGTTTGATCGTAGGTGATTTTAATTGTGATTTAAATTGCAGGTTGTCTTCAGCTTCTATTGTGCTTCTTTACTATTAGGAATTTTTGGTGATGATTTTCAAGTTCAACAGAAATCTGCTCAGTTTACTTACATTCATTCTTCCTCTTGCACATCTAACCTCGACCATGTTGTGTCATATAACCTTGATATACCTTGTGTTGATGTAGTTTCCAAATTTCAAGTTTCAGAACACCTTCCTATTGCTTCTAGTTTTAAACGAGAAGCTTCTCAGATTCCAGTGTTACAGGCTTATACTGTTCACCGGCACAAGTGGTATACTTCTCGCGATTGGAATAAAATTGACATATCTAAGTTCATTGAAAGTTCAGATAGTATCCTAAACAAGATCCGGGTTCCATTTCATCTTCTGCAAAAGTCTTCTAATAAAGACATTAATGAGGTTAGATTAACTCTTGATATCTACTCCGCAGAAATCTGTCATGCACTTTTGTGTGCTGAAAAAAAGGCATGTCCTCTCAAAAAAAATACGTGTTGGTACCCAAGTTCCCGGGTGGTCAGGAAATCTAGTGCTGTCTGAAGCTTGTGACTGTGCTAAATTTTGGTACAAATTATGGAGAGATTGCCTATGCCCCCGTCAAGGAATAGTCAATGAACTGAGAAAAGTGTCAAAAAAAATGTTTTGCTAAGGAACTTGCCCTTCATCGATCTAAAATGCAGACACTTTATTCCGAGAAGATCAGGAATTTACCTGATCTACTGTGGAAGCTATTACCTCGTACTATCTCCTCCAATTTGCCAGACCCGAATAACATTCCTTTGTCCGAGTTGATATCCCATTTTTCAAATGAATTTTCTGAGCCTGATCCTGTTTTAGAGTCACAATTTTGTGACGAGCTCTGCAAATTCATTGATGAATCTCCTGACCTTGATTTTGTTGTTACTTGTGACGCTGTTATAAAAGCCATATCCCAACTTAAAAAGAAAGCGTCTTGTGGGATAGATAAGGTGAGCACTCGACACATCATTAATGGAAGTTATCTATTGGTGCTTCTCATCAGCCTTCTCATGCAAATGATATTTGTTACAGGTATTGTTCCATCCTTGTTCTGCATTGGTGATCTGACTCCGATTCCCAAAAAAGAGAAATCTGAGCTGAAATGTTCCTCTTTCCGTTCCATCACCGTCTCTACTACGATATGCAAACTTTCCGAGCTTCTTTTTCTTGATGAGTTAAGACAGAAATGTTACGTTCCCCCATATCAGTTCGGTTTTCAGGCTAATCTTGGCTGTTCTCATGCCCTTACAGCAGTTTTTACTGCCCTCGCCGACGCTGAATCTTCGGGAGAAAGTATGATCCTCGCCGGACATAACGTTAAACGTGCGTTCGATTCCTTAATTCATTCGTCCATGCTTCTTCATATGGCAAGGCGAGGCGTAAACCCATCAGTTGTCCGTGTTCTCAGGGATTTATACATGAATCTAAGAGTGCGTTTAAAACTTCCATCCCGTTTTCCCCTGCAATCGGCTCTTCATCAATTCCGGTATAATTGCATTAATAATCATGTGAGGCCAAACTCTTTGAATCCCTCGAATATGCTTGTGAATCCTCAGTACCCCATCCTCGTTAAGAAAGGGACTAGACAGGGAGCTATCACTTCCCCAACCCTGTTCAATAATAGTGTCCTGGATGCTCAGGCAAAGTGTCTTCCTCCATGCATTCTTGGGAGAATCGATATGTCTCTTATTTGTTATGCTGATGACATCCTGAATCTCAGCCGTACGATCCAGCGCATTGAGCAGAATTTCAAAATCCTCAAAGATGAATATTCAAGAATCGGTCTGTCTTTTAATCCTGAGAAATCCGAAGTAATCCTTTTTATTTGGCGAAATCCCTCTACTACTCTTATAAATATGGACGGTTCTCTTGTTAAACCCTCAGACCATATTACATACCTGGGCCTTCCAATAGGCACATCTATAGGCCACACACGTCGTTTACTGATTTCTTACGTTGAGCGTAAAATTAGCATTTCTTACGCTGTAATCGTAAAAAGCAAACTACGTTTCAACCGTTACATTCTAGCATCCATTTACAACGCCACAGCCCTTCCACATCTGCTTTACATTGCTCCTTTATGGAAATTCTTTACAGTTACAGATAAACAGCCCCTACGATCAATCTTCTTCAGATTTGCTAAATATCTTCTACATTTGCCCCCTCGGACAAGAAACCGTAAAATTATTCATTTGTATAAGCTAACTGACCCTAATATTAGCAATAATAAATCTCTATCACGTTTTCAAAGTAAGTTTAATCATCCATGGTCACCAATTTGTTCACAATAGTTTTTTTGTATTAATGTAATGCATGTAATGATTTTTTTTCTCTCTATTTTTTTTTCTTTTGTCATTTTAGTGGTTATTCCGTATATGTACCTTTTTTTGACGGGTATTAAATGAATAATATTAATAATAATAATATTAGAATTAACAAATCTCTCTCCCGTTTTAAAAGAAACTTTTATCATCCTTTCGTTAGCATCAGTAGAATGCTAACTTATACTTTGCGCAGACATATAGCCAAACAGGTTTTTTTCTGGTAGTTAATTCTACAGGTCACTACCATATTGCGCAGACAAATAGCAAATACCATACATATTGCGCAGACATATAGCCAAACAGGTTTTTTTCTGGTAGTTAATTCTACAGGTCACTACCATATTGCGCAGACATATAGCAAATACCATACATATTGTGCAGACATATAGCAGATATCACGTTATTCTAACAGACATATAGGAAATATCATGTTATTCTACAACGCCTCCGTACAAACAGGTTTTTTTTTCTGGAGTTTAAGTGTCCTAAATTTGAAGGGGGCTATCACCGTCCTGAAGACGAGGTTAGGTTCTTCGCACAGTGGATACCTAAGAACATACCTGATCGGGATAAATCCATAAGACATGTTAAAAACTATCCTATATCATGGGACCATCGTTTGTGGATGTTTAAGAGTGAACTCTAAGTACTATTTTTATGTAAACATTTGTTGTTGTTGTTTTTTTTCTCAAAAAAAAAATCTGTTAATACATTTAAGCAATAAATATCTTTAAGCTTAACCCCTTCATGTTCTTTAGAATAGTTCTATTGTAAGCAAGTAACAAACTCTTTCCTGAAGTCACCTCTTGGATACACAATACAGAAATTCGGGTAAGAGGTACCATTTTGCTTACACATATAGCAAATATCATGTTATTCTAACAGACATATAGGAAATATCATGTTATTCTGCAACGCCCCCGTACCAAACAGGTTTTTCTAGTAGTTACAGGTCATCACACTCTTTGCCAGGGGAATGACGCAATTAATTAAACCTGTATTATAAAACCAGCGTGTCTTGTTTCGAGTTTTAACGGACAAGTTTTTTTGATAACTTGATAGGTGATTTGAATAAAAGGAATTCAAATATTTTGTCTAGCAGGAGATAACTTAATTTACTTAGACAATGAACGAGAGAAAAAAAGGGGTAATTAGCGATTGAATAATTTTAACAAGAAATGACCGAAAAGTGTTTTGGAGGAGATGGAATGAATGTGTATTGTATAATACACAAGTGATGATTTGCACAGTGTTGTCAATTTTAAATAGTTTAGAAATAAAAAATTAACAAGAAATGGCTGAAAAGTGTTTTGAGGGAGTTGAGTTGCACGAGGGTTGACTTGCACGAGGGCTCAGTTACATACGGATTCAGTTACACGGGGATTAGTTAAATGGGGTCAAGTTGCATGGAGGGTTCAGTAGCACGAGGGGTTCAGTTGCATGGAGGAGTTCAGAAGCTTGGGATTCAGTTACATGGGGTCGGTGGTCGTTATAATACACAAGTTCTATTTGAACAGTGTTGTGATATCCCCTACCACACCCCCAAAGGACTCCGATCCCTCCCATCCCAACCCGTGTATTAGCGAAGTTACTCTGTGGTCGTTATAATACACAAGCTTTAGTTTACGAGATTTGGGGGCTTGAGTTGCACAAGAGTTCAGTTACATACAGATTCAGTTACACGGGGGGGTTTAGTTAAATTTTCGTCTGAAAAATAGGAGTTCACACTTAAAAAAGTTCTATTAAGAGCTATTTTTATGGAAATGGTTCATTTTTGAACCAAAACTATGCTTTTCTGACTGAAGATACACATTTGAATCAGAAAAGGTGAAAATGTACACATCTAAAACAG
>JAQQPU010026585.1:0-11433 GCA_029168905.1 Artemia sp. Kazakhstan ARC1039 | reverse complement strand
AAAAAAAAAATGTCAAAGGCGCTAGTTACATAACATAGAAATCAAATATTACTGGTCATCGTGCAGACTTTTACAATAAATTTGGTATCAACAATTAAAGTAGATTTTGCGATGAAGTACTTAGTTTAAATCAATAGTAAGAGATTGTACTGGGCTAAATATTAGCCAGGCACATTTTCATACACAAGAATTTCGTTCAAGTCAAATTCAACAACAATGGAATTTTGACTTTTTTTGTATGAAATTTGTCATGTAGGCCTACACAGTTTTTTTTAAGGGGGGATTAATCGCTTTAGCTTTATGCCTTATGATGAAGGCCCTTCATATATACAGTAGGTATATATATTGATGTGTATGTCCATTTATCGTTGCAGTGAATTTGCAACTAAACTAATGAAGCTAAATACGTGAAGATTGATGCGAAATAAATTTGGTTGTATTGATGCCTAAAATGTTCTTTCTTCAAGAAAGAAACTTTTAACTCTAGTCGTACGAGCATTTATGTTTACTTTTGAAAAATTCTTTTATACTCTTCCTGAATTTCTTTTTTCAGTCTTTACAGAGATAATCATAATATATAAGTAGAAAAGAATGAGCTTTTTTTCTAAGAATGCCATGTTTGTTGGGAAAATGCTGGTCACGTTTCATGTTCCGAATATCTAGATTACTGGACGTCTAGGTCTAACAAGGCCTTGTAAACTCAATTACTAAAGGAAAAATACTTCCTTAGACAGCAATTGTCAGGACTGATTCAGGTCATGTCTTTGGCTGAGAAAGAAAAACTGTTGATACAAATAATTTCCAATTCTTTCGGCAATTTACGTGTTTATTCACTCAACGAAAGAGTTTGGGTGAGTAATTGTGAGGCTTCTTTTTATTTGGTCTTTTGTATTATTTTTTTTTTTCAATACCGCTCAGCATTTGTATTATGACAGAATGGATTACCCCTAGGACTAATGTATCCCACATGCGTAGAATTATCTTACTAAATAGCTCTTATGGAAGTAAGGGAAAGTCCGGACATCCCAGATTACTGCTACTACTACTAATCAACTCACCGCAGCATTAAGCCACCTGACGCCAACACAGCTCTGCACACTCCTCCATCCCAATCTATTCAAAGCCTCTCCTTTTACACCCTCCCACGAAGTTCCCATTTCCCTTAAATCTTTCTTTTATGGCATCCTCCCACCCCAACCCCGGACGACCTGCTTTTCGTTTAGCCCTTGACGGCTGGTCGAAAAGAACAATTTTCGGCAATCTGTCATCCTTCATCCACAGAACGTACCCAAGCCATCTTTCTCTCATTTTAGTCCTAGAAAGTGGGATTCAACCGCACTATTTGTACAGATTACTGTTTGAAATACGATTCAACCGCACTATTTGTACAGATTACTGTTTGAAATACGGTCAGTCAGCCGGGTACCCCGGAGGCCCGGACGTAGGCAATATCTCTGGAAAACATCTAGCAAATCTTCATTTGCTTTTCGGAAAGCCAATGCTTCAGAATCATATTTGACCGCTGTCATCACTGTAGTTTCCAATGTTCTAATCTTGGTTTGCAGACGTATCTTCCTATTCTTCCAATCTGGGTTAGGATTATGTTATAAAACGATTTAAAATGCCCCCTCCCCCAGTTTGTATATTTTCGCGAATTGTTTGTAACAAATTCATGTAGTGCTCGTTTTCAAAAGCATTGATATGCAAAAGTTATACTTTGGCGTAAGTAGGGGGAGGCGGTAGTCCTCTCGTATTTAGGATAATCTTTTGTATGATATTAAAAACGGAAATTAATTAATTTAGAAATAGGTTTTTTTTCGAATGAAATTAAAGAGTGACGTCAAAACGAACAGAAATTTTTTCAAATAATCAGGGGATTCTTGTATTTAAGAAGCTACAATTTCATTTTATTTTATTCGGCAAACCTGTTTGCATTCTATACTATCGACAATAAAAATAAGTCGTAATGTGCTTTTTAAAATATTTAGCACAGACACTCATCATGAGAAAAATCTATTTTAAGTATTTCAAGTAATTGTCATTCATACGAAAAATTTTGGAACAATTCGACTATGGAAAAAATATTCCAGTTAAAATTTTGAGTACTATAAGAGTCGGATACGTGATCTTCAAATTAGGAATTCAACTCGCTATCTATTGTGCTAAGTAGGCTTGAAAACACTAATAAAGGAAACAGAATCATAAGAAACGCATATGAATGTGACGTCATTTACACGAAAAAGTTTTTCGAAAATTAAGGCTCTAAACATATTTTCACAAAGTCGTGACCTATCTAGGTCGCTTTTATTCACACCGGAAAATAAACATTGCCAAACTTACAATTGTTGTAAAAAATGTCTTCAAAACAGTNAACATTGCCAAACTTACAATTGTTGTAAAAAATGTCTTCAAAACAGTCTGATGTGTGAATTCTCTTGCATATATTTCCGCTGCATTCAAATCTGGTTAACCTAGGTCGGGATGCTTATGAATGGTAATTGCGTGATTGCTATTCACTTTTTACCTTTGTAAAGCCCAGAACCAACTGTCAATCTTCTTGTTGACAATTCTTTAATTTCAGGATCTTTAATTTCAGTCAGCAGACGATCTATTAAAATGATGCCGAGGGGGCTGAGAGGGGAACCAATTTTTAAACAGTTGTGACATATCTAGAGAGTTTTTCACACTATAAAATGGTAGATTGCTAATTTTCTTAAAAAAAATTATAGTGCCGTTCTTGAGAAAAAATGTACTCATATGTAGGCCTATACATATACGATTATTAATCGTTTAATAAGATAGATTCCTGTTCGTTTCAAGTTCGTAGCGCATTAGTTTCATTTGAAAATACTGTCATTTTATTTCAAAATCTTCCAACGGCAAGAGCGCTTATGTAGCATGTTTTTTTTTCGCTGCCAGAGTTACTGGCATTGCAGTGCAAAGGAACAAGAAGAAGAAAAATGTAGCTGAACCTAATACTGAAAAGCCCGCCTGCTGTGAAATAGAAGAAGAAGAAGACTGTTTCTAAGACGACTCTTATCCTAGTTAATGAAAAAAAAAACACAGTTGAAATCCGTAGTTGATCGCTTTTTACGATCTTCCAAGGGGAATAACAACTTTAATAGTTTCAGTTGTAAAAATATGTAGTTCTATTTGTCTACTAAGTCTGATTAGGGAGGGTGTATAGAGCATGCATTCTATGGGAATCATTCCACAATAGTGGGAATTAATACACAGATGTGGAAATGATTCCACAAGTTCCTATCGTTACCACATATTAAGTTGATTATCCGTCAGAACCGAAGAAGAGTCTCGTCTCCATTGTATTATGACAACTTTTCAGCGGAAGGAGGGGGGCATTTTTGACAGTATTTTTTCATTTTTCCGGGGCTTTGAACCAGTCTCGTGAATTCAAATGTGCTATAATGCACGTGTACTAAGCGCTTTTTAAGAATTTAAACCTTTTGCCAGTTTAGTTAGTTAGTTAGTTAGGTCTTCCCACGCCGGCTGGCGCATAAGGCGACAACGGTGCCTCCCCATGACGATCTCTCTCGTGCTTTTGACCGAAGTTCTTCGAGCGACGATCTCAAAAGCGCAGCATCCTTCTCAAGGCATTTTCCCAGTGTTGTCTTCTGTCGCCCACGTCTTCTGATGCCAGAAGGAACCCAACTCCACACATCGTGGGGTAGGCGGCTCTCACCCATCCGCACCATGTGACCCCAATATCGCCATCGGTTAGTCACAATTATATCGATCATGAGCAGCTGCTTTGTCTTTTCACGCATAGAGGCGTTGGTGAGCTTATCAGTCCACTGGACACCAAGGATACGCCGAAGACAGATGTTCCCAAAACCCTGGATTCGCTTTTCCAGCTGCTTAGTCAACACCCAAGATTTGCAGCCGTACATTAGTACGGAGAGGACGTTACTATTTAAGAGCTTGAGCTGTAGGGAGTATGCTGGATTCCTCCACACATTTCTTAGTTTATTGAAGGCGCTTCCTGCGCATGTAATCCGTGTGGTAATTTCCCGCTCAAGGCTACCATCATATTTAATGACACTACCAAGGTACTTGAACTCTTCAACCTCATCTAGTACATCAGATCCGATTTTAAGCGGTGGGGCAGGGAGGGTATTGACGCTGTTTTGCATGACTTTTGTTTTCCGTGTACTGATTGACAGACCAACTCGCCCGGCCATACTGGAGAGTACAGCTATATTATTCTGTAGCTCCTCCCTTAAATGAAATAGGAAGGTTATATCATCAGGAAAATCGCCGTCATAGAATGTGCGGTTTAGGTTCAGCTGAATTCCACCTCTGAAGTTTCATTTTCGAAGTACGTAGTCGATGAGAATAGCAAACAACACTGGGGAGAGGATACATCCTTGGCGGACACCAGACTTCACACTGAACCATTCGGTAGGGTCACCATCATCAGTCCATACAGCACATAACTAATTTTCGTATAGCCTGACAATCATACAAACAATTTTTTCGGGGAATCCATAATACCGAAGTATTTTCCATAATACCGAAGTATATAGTGAGTCTCTGTGGACCGAATCAAGCGCTTTCAAAAAGTCAATGAAGGCAACAATAATCTCTGTCCGCCATTTGTTTGCTTCTTCTCTGAGTACCCTCAAACTGAATATCAAATCAGCGCACGATCTCCCTGGTCGAAACCCATGTTGCTCATCTCTTAGTATTGCCGCGACTTTTGATTGAATACGGTTCAGTAGTACTTGGCAGGAAATATTACTCCCTACAGACTGCAGAGTGATACCTCGCCAGTTATTACAGTCGGCTGTTCTGCCTTTCTTACAGAGCTTGACAATAACCCCTTTCTTCCAATCGGTGAAAATATTTTCAGTTTCCCATATCTGAGAAATAACCTCGTGAAAGGGCTCGGCAGTGACATCAGCTCCATACTTCAAGAGTGCAGGCTGTAAGCCATCAACTCCTGCAGCTTTGCCATTCTTAATCTTATGCAATATTGTCATGACTTCGAGCAGGGTTATAGGTTCTTCGCTTATGTCAAGTTTGAAAAACGGTAGCTTAGCCAGAGGGGATACAGGGTTTGTAGGCGATGGAAAGTTTAGTACCTCATTGAAGTATTCCTTCCATCTCTTATCAATGTCTTCCTTTTTTGTAAGAAGTTGTCCAGCCTTACTTTCAATCACAGGTGCTGGCTTTCTGAAATCTCTAGTTCATTCCTTTGTGATACGATAGACTGTTCGACTGTCGCCCTCACTGGTGGCTGCCTCTGCTTCAGCCGCCTTCGTCTCAAGAAAGAGCCGTTTGTCATTTCTGGTGGACCGCTTTACGGCTTTGTGGGATTCGTTATATTTAGATTTCAAAAAATCTTTGTACTCGACAGTGGACTCATTCTCGCATGATTCCAACATGATTTTGGCTTCTTTTCGATCATTTATAAGTTTCCAAGATTTGTCGCTGATCCACTGCTCACTTTTCTTTTTTGCATACCCTATGTTTTCTTCAGCGGCACCCCGCAAACATTGTACAATAGATTCCCATCTCTTGTCTACTGTTGCAGTTGTGTCTTCAGTTGAAAGACTTGCAAACCTATTAGCAAGATTCACACAGTACGCTTGTCGAAGATTCTTGTCCTGGAGCATCCGGAGGTCAAAGGACTTGATAGGGTTTTTTACATTTCTTCACTGTCTTCAGCTTGAGTTTGAAACTGCCAATCACCAGTTGGTGGTCAGAGTATGTATCTGCTCCACGGTAAGTTCGCACATCCTCCAGCGATCGTCTATTGCGCTTTTTCACCAATATGTGGTCAATCTGGCTTCTTGTAACACCATCAGGAGAAGTCCAAGTATATTTGTGTACTTCATGTTGGGGGAACCATGATCCACCTACTATCAGGCTTCGGCTGGCACACATATCCACCAAACACACTCCATTATCATTGATAACACCCAGACCATGGCGGCCTAGCACATCAGGCGCAAAACTGTTATCACTACCAACTTTGGCATTAAATCGCCACACATAACTAATACATCGTGCTCAGGTACTGTGTTGAGTATGTCGTGCAAATCACTGTAGAAACTGTCCTTGGTGTCCCCACCAGGGACATCAAGGAATATAAACTGCCAGTTTAGGCACTTTTTATTCCTTAATTTTGTTGGCCTGTCAAACGCCACTGATATTTACCTTTCGGCTCACTTTTTTTTTCTTTTTAGGAATTGCTAGGAAAGGGACTTTCTTGATAATTTGTAGTTTTTCTTTCCCATTTTTGTCCCACTATCTCTTATTCTCCTTTCATTTTTTTCTTGTCAATATTTACTATTTTTGATTTAGGGATTGATTCTGTATCCTATCTAACCCTGACTGACCGAGTGTAAAACAAAGGAAGACGTGTTTGCTTGAACTAGCTTCGCTTAAATTGATTTCTTCCGTAGAAAGCTTGGCATTTCATGATTCACTTTCCTAAGTCTTTCTAAATCTTGAATGATTTTCAAATTAATTGTATTTGACAAGGAAATCTTTTGTTTGAAGGAGCTCCAAGCATATCTCTCGTTTTTCTAAAGTCGGTTTTATATTTCTCTAATCGAAGACTTTTTTGAGGCGTTTTTGAAATCACCGGTTGTTTCAAGATGACTGCTATGGGCGTTTTTTTTTTTTTGGCAAAATGTTGCCAAAAAAAAAACGTAATTAAAACGGTAAAAATTTAAAAAAAGATAAAACGGTAAAAAAGCAAAAAAAAACGGTAAAAATGTTTATTAAAAATCTACTGATCAACAAAAATTTAGCAGACACGATTTCACGAACTAAATCGATTCAAAAACTTTCTTGGCTTGAATGTACTTTAATTATGTTGCACAGTCATTGGCGTGCGCAGGTTTAACCCCAAGGGTAGAGTGGTAATGTTGGTGGTATCTAAAAAAAATTTCAGGTATGGAAGTAGTGGCGGTTCTGGCCTCATTTGCGCCCGCGGCAAAATTTTGATTAGCGTCCACCCTGTCTCCCATGAATTCTCAGGTCAAATTGTAAAAAAATTTGCATTTAGTAATAAAATTTTACATTTATTCAAATCTGGCTTTTCTTACTTTAGCCTCTACAAAATTATTAATTATCTCGTTAGGAATGGCGATTAAAATATGGGTGCCAACAACGCCCTCTACTTTTTTCTAATAGAAAACAAAATTAAAAAAAAATTGCAAAATGATTATAGTAATTAGATTATTGATTCGAAATTTTAGGTACTTTTCAAGATACCAGTAGTCACGCGATAAGTGAAGTTTCTTTAATGCTAATGAAATAAAACGAAATAGGATGAAAATATAATAGTTCAGAAACAAATTTGAGCTATGTATTTGCACATTAGGGGAGGGGGAGGGGGGTGGGGTAAAGCATAGCATATATTAAATGCGTAACCTAACCCAACCTAGGTACCTTTATTTCCCCTAAACCCCCAAAAACTAAAGTTTATATATAGTTCCCGGAGAGAGAAACCCTTTGTTTTATTGTGTCATACCGGGTAATGCTATCTGATCTTCTATACAATTCTTGCGTGACTACTGGTATCCTGAAAAGTACAAAATTTTGTGCCCCTAAAACTTCTGCGCCCGGGACAAGTGTCCCCCTGTCCCTTTAAAACCACCTCTGTATGGGAGGGGGTCAAAACCGGAAAAGGCAATTTTTTGCCACTATTTTCAATTGTAACAAGCGGTAGGCTCCTTCATACCAGCATTAAAGAGGGTGATGGAGTTACCCCTCACCCTGTTTAGAGTTAACATAATTACCTCGGTTTAAATCTTTTCACGAATGAATAAAGCCTCCATTGCATGCAAGCTTGGTTGTCGTGATTCGATAGGCGCTGTATACGGTATAAATCGCAAAGGAAACCCGATGTAAGCCTCCAAGGTATAAATCGTAGAGGAGACCCGAAAACTGAAAAACGCGTCTCTGTTTTTAACGGCAAGTGGTTTGTACAAGGCAGGTTTTTCCATACATCCAAAATACGGCAAAAGTAATTTTTACATCAAAAGCTTCAACTTCCAATAATTTCCGTGAAGTGATACATCTTCAAAAACGTATACCACTTAAGATAAAGGAAAACAGGTTGGACCAATGGGTAGACCGTGCTGATTTTAAGTAGGGGAGCTGTTTTAGTTTGGTAAACAACATCAAGTCAAGAATGGTAATAAAGTATGAACAATAACAATATCAAGTAATTGTTGTAATCCGTTTGGATTACAACAATTACAACTTAAAAAGTGTTCCATAGCCAAGTTTAATGCACCAGTAATGGTGCATGGTGCAATATTAAAGCTGATGTACCCAAAGCACAGGACCTGCAAGTTCCTAAATTGTCAATTCTGAGACTCAACAGGCTGCAGCTAAATTTTTTAGCTTCCAAGTCCGGCACTTTTGCAAAACGGTGCAGAGTTTGAGAAGCGAATCAGCACTGATACTGGAAATTGAACTTGGCTATGGTGCAAATTTGTATTTCTACTAGAGATCTATTTTCCAGTGATTCTCGCCCTTGACATTTTCTTGTGCACAAGACAGAACTGGAGCTCGATAGTTGCTCTACTGATTTTTTTCTGGACGGTATGCACCTAGTGAAGAATTTCAATTCAGGTGGAGGGGTGGAGTATCTTGTATGGAGCAGAGAAAAACACTTTAAATTGGGGAAAAAAACTGAACATTTTTGCCTGAAACCATACATTTTTGCCTGAAATGTCGGCATGCGAGGAATATGGGGTAAATCTTGGGATCCTGGGGGGGGGGGGGGTCTTGATCAATGGCCTTTCCCCTGAATGGGTTCCTGATGCTACTATTTAATTTCAGAAGCTACATTTAAAAAACAAATCGGAGAAAATGTAGCCACATCAAATCCTCTTAGGTTTCATGACCGTGAGTGGCGACCTTTTTAACATCTTGAGCATAAAAAAACTAAATAGGTCTGCTGAAGGGGGCTCCTGCACACAACCTTGCATGTAAAAGTTCTTGTTGGGAATACGGCCTTACCTTTCGAAAAGTTCGTATTTTTTCCCTGAACTTTGGAAATAATGTTCAGTCAAATTATCAATAATTTTAAGATATTTGCCTGTGCTTTGCTAATCTGAAGAATGTGCCGAGTGGTTAGCGATCAAGACTTGAAATCCTGAGGTCAGGGGTTCGAGTCCTGATGTCGCTGGTTGTTTGGTTTGGAACGAAGGTCAATGGTGTGACTCTGTTAGGTCAGCCAGAGTCGATTCGGGTTTAAATGGGTACCTAGAGAAATCTGGGTGGAAAAACACGGGAAGCATCGGATGATTTGCCCCCAACCACGCATGGCACTCCTAGCCGAAGGTATTGGATCAGAAGATCGGTACCTGTGCAACACAAACCACTGGTCAGCACGCGAAAGAAGAATGTACCCTGTCCCCAAAATCAATCTCTGCATTTGCTCCTCCCCCAGTATTTCTCTGGTACGAAAAAGATGCTATACGAATATACGACCTTTTATTTTTCTATGCTTATGAAGCAAGAATTTAATTGAATCTGCTTGTAGATATGACTTTCATTATATTGAATTACCTAAACCAGCCGCCGGGTATTACAATGAACACAAAATGTTGAAGGAAATCCCATTAGACGGCTTACAATGTGAGTAAACTCGATCAAAATTGGGTGTCTTATTCAATTATCCTGTTGTTAAATCTCCCACTCTCTTTTGGAAACTCCCTTCCCATTAACCAACTCTGTTTTAACACCTGGAAAAGATAGGAAGTGACTATTACTTTTTCCTGAGGGAAATTCCCTCAAAACTTTATCCTTTTCCCCTTCTCAAGATCTTAAATTTGCTATCAATAAGTTTGGAACAAACAACCTAATAGTACATAAACTACGATAAATGAAACATGTGAAGAAATAATATAGCCGTAAATTGGTACCAACTCTTTTTTTTACCTAGTCCTAAATTTTCGGTCCTTATCGAAAATCAGACGGAAAAATAGAGGATTCTTACTTATAGAGAGGGAATCGTCTCACGTACCAGATTCCAATTTATTCCCGTCTTAGAAAAGCAGGGCAAGAACCAGGGTAAAGCGTCCAGCTCCGATCGTTTTTGGAATACTAATAAACTGGAGTCGATAGCACCAAGTAAAAACGACGCCGGAATGCGCTAAATGGAATGTCGAAATAAGAAAGAGATTGCTTTCTTGTTGGATTTTTCTCATTTTTGAAATGATTGATGCTTATTGAGGAATTTTCCGAATTAGTGAAGAGCAAAATTATAGCTTCATCTTTGTATATTTGAGACTTCAGAATCAGCACGATATTGAAATCAATCTTACATTTTGGTGTTGTGTAGTACAGTGGTGAGGATAATAGTGATTAGATGGTGACTGTGACAAAATTATAAAATCTTTTAGTGTCGTCTAACACGATGATAATGATGAGATGGTGATCAGCGCAGAAATGAGGAAAGTGGCTGAAGATTCAGTGTAAAGCGTCCACCTCCAATTGTTTTTGGAATGTTAATACATTGAAGCTGGAATTGCTGTGAATGAAGCTGGCATCCTCATAAACCCGAGGACGAAAGAAAAAGGAAGTTGCTTCCTTATTGGAATTTAGTCTTTCTCATGTTTGAAATGATTGATGCCAATGAAGAAACCTCAACTATTGAACGGAAAAATTATGTTTTTCAGCTTTTATCTCTCGTTGTTTATTTGTTTCGATTTGAAAATTAGATATTGAAAATAGATACTGTTAATATACATTGCTACTTATGAAAATGAAAGTTCCTTTCATTAACACAAAAGTGGTTGTTCTTGTTTTTTTCTTTTTAAGTCAGCCCCTAGAATCTAAGGGTTATCATGTTTATAGTTTTAACCTGTATATCCTTTTAATCCAGACCCCCCCCCCCCCCCCCAAAAAAAAAGAATTCCCAGAAGAACTATCTATCTGAAAACGGTTAATTTCCTAGAAAATTATTGCATTGCGGTCTTTCTGTCATTTATGTCTTTTCTATCCCTTGACTCACTCCGATTCTTTTTTAATGGATTGAGATGCTCGGCATTAACCAGGAAAAGCTTGAAAAAATGTATGCTAAAATTGTTGCTATGGGACGGTCCAATATTTTTCCCAATTCCAATATTGCCTCTCAGTCTTGATTCTAATTTTTGGATTATTTCAAGTTGTTTCTACTACTACTATTACTACTACTAACAACTCACCGCAGCACCAGTCCGCCTGAGGCCGACACAGCTACGCACGCTCCTCCTCCACCCCAATCTATTCAAAGCCTCTCTTTTTACACCCGCCCATGAAGTTCCCATTTCCTTTAAATCTTTCTTTATGACGTCCTCCCAGCCCAGACGGGGACGACCTGCTTTCCGTTTAGCCCTAGATGGTTGGCCGAAAAGAACAATCTTCGGCAATCTGTCATCCTTCATCCGCACGTTGTGCGGATGA
>JAQQPU010026583.1:802-11435 GCA_029168905.1 Artemia sp. Kazakhstan ARC1039 | reverse complement strand
AAAGAAATTCAAAATGAAGTTTGAAAAATCAAGAGAATGTAACTGTGGCATGGTAAACCATGAAAAAACACTACTAAAATATTCCAACTCTTGCATATCAAGGAAAGAAATCCAAAATGAACTTTGAAAAATCAAGATAATGTAACTGTGACAAGCTAAACCATGACAAAATATCACTGAAATATTCCAACTCTTGCATTTCAATGAAAGAAATTCAAAATGAAATTTGAAAAATCAAGAGAATGTAACTGTGACAAGGTAAAACACGACAAAACACTACTGAAATATTCCAACTCTTGCATTTCAACGAAAGAAATTGAAAATGAACTTTGAAAAATCAAGAGAATGTAACTCTGACATGGTAAACCATGAAAAAACACTACTGAAATATTCCAACGCTTGCATTTCAAGGAAAGAATTCCAAAATGAACTTTGAAAAATCAAGATAATGTAACTCTGACAAGGTAAACCACGACAAAACATCACTGAAAGATTCCTGCTCTTGCATTTCAATGAAAGAAATTCAATATGTACTTTGAAAAATTAAGAGAATGTAACTGTGACAAGGTAACCCTTGACAAAACACTACTGAAATATTCCAACTCTTGCATTTCAACGAAAGAAATTCAAAATGAACTTTGAAAAATCAAGAGAATGTAACTGTGACAAATTAAACCATAACTAAACACTACTGAAATATTACGACTCTTGCATTTCAACGATAGAAATCCAAAAATGAACTTTGAAAAATCAAGAGAATGTAACTGTGACAAGGTAAATCCCGACAAAACACTACTGAAATATTCCAACTCTTGCATTTCAAGGAAAGAAATCTAAAATGAACTTTGAAAAATCAAGAGAATGTATTTGTGACAAGGTAAACCACGATAAAACACTACTGAAATATTCCAACTCTTGCATTTCACGAAAGAAATTCAAAATGAACTTTGAAAAATCAAGAGCATTTAGCTTTGGCATGGTAAACCACGACAAAACACTACTGAAATATTCCAACTCTTGCATTTCACGAAAGAAATTAAAAATGAACTTTGAAAAATCAAGAGAATGTAACTGTGACAAGGTAAAGCACAACAAGACACTACTGAAATATTCCAACTCTTGCATTTCAACGAAAGAAATTCAAAATGAACTTTGAAAAATTAAGAGAATGTAACTGTGACAAGGTAAACCACGACAAAACACTACTGAAATAATCCAACTCTTGCATTTCAATGAAAGAAATTCAAAATGTGCTTAGAAAAATCAAGAGAATGTAACTGTAACAAGGTAAAGCACAACAAAACACTACTGAAATATTCCAATTCTTGTATTTCAATGAAAGAAATCCAAAATGAATTTTGAAAAATCAAGAGATTGTAACTGTGACAAGGTAAATCACGACAAAACACTACTGAATTTAAGTATGTTTCATCTCATTCGAGGACATGTAAAAAAAAATTTGAAAAAAATATATCATATTAATGAAAAAAATCCAAAAAAATGGAGGGGGGGTTGGCAAAAGTTGGAGGGAGGGGTGCCCTTCGAATTTGGGATAGGGAACCTTTGGGGGGTTGATGTCTCTGCTGGTTAGGGTCGTTGGTGCTTATGATCCTTGATAGTTCGTACTCACATACACCTTATTACTTGCTTTTCAAGGATTTCTAAGGTTTGTTCTGAATTTCATTTTTAAAATTCTTTTCTTGCCGTATACATCTCTCTTAGTATCAACTTTTTAGTATACTATAACGTTAGACTCTATTTTAAACTGACAAAATTGTTCAAACACCACTTGTGTATTATACAGAACACATCGAAGAAGTAAAGTTATCCTTTATTAAAATTATTTTATTGCCATCTACATCTCTCTTAGTATCAACTTTTTAGTACACTATAACGTTAGACTCTATTTTAAATTGGTAACACTGTTCAAACGCCACTTGTGTATTATACGGAACACATCGAAGAAGTAAAGCTAGGTCATGTCATAAGACTATTTTATCATTGTTAACCATTTCCATAGATTGATATTGTTCCAAATTTATAATAAATAAGGTATGAATTAACATGCTCTTCAGGGTTACCTTAACTGCTAATCACTTTAACCTTTTTTTTCTCAATCTTCATGCGATCCAATTTGCAAATGTTATCTAGCTCTGTTTTTCCCCTATTATTCAAATAAGATCGTTCGTACAGTCCAATTCGCGAATCCCTTATCCTTTTTTGCAAATGTCATTCAAACAATTATGATTATTGTATCCAATTTTTTAATAACAAACTACTCTCGAGTTAAGGCAATTGTCCAAAAAATCAGAAATTAATATCGTTCGTATAGTCCAATTCGCAAATGCTAAACCCTTTTTCTTTTTCTCCATCTTCATACGATCCAATTCGCAAATGCTAAACCCTTTTTTTAGAGCTATGATCGCAATGAATGGTACTTGTTATCAGAAGAAAATGCCAATTGCCAGAGAAAAAGGAAAAAAAACACGCCATGCTGAATGTGCTTCAAAAACCCATCTGGTTGAAAACATGTTTGTTATCGTTAACCATTTCAATAGATTGATATTGTTCCAAGTTTATAACAAATATCTTGCTTTTTGCAATGTGCAGGAACTAGTGGGGAATCCCCGCTCGTACTACTCTGGAAAGGCGTCAAGGAACGTAAAGTAAGCAAATAGAACAGGAAGGAGCATAGTGTCCCCAAATAGCATTGGAAGGAACATAGCGGTATAGAATAGCATGGTCCCATGGCGGTCGTAGAATAGCATGGTCCTATTGCGGTCGTAGAGTAGCATGTTAATTCCTATTCGTCCCGTAGAAATGTTTTCCTATACGTCCCATAGAATTCAATAGATGCATTCTACTCCAGACGAGATAATATAAGGCAATTATACAACAAAATCAGTTTTCATTCTCAACTGTACGGACGATCGCGTTAGACGCACTAAAAGAGAACTTAACGGATCAAAACAGGTATCCTCTACTCGCGTCCAGTTTTTCGCTTTGGAATTTGTCTTAGTTTCAAGCCAAATGCTAATCCCTTTCGAAATAACTCTGGATTCAGCAACTTTCACGAACAGGGTAGCAGAAGTGCATAGGCTATACCCGTACGCTAAAAGTTCTTTACGACGACGCGCTAGGTCTCGAGGTAAATCGTAACTAATACTTTTGCGAGAGCCTTTGAGTTTTCCACAGTTCTGCATAATACTATCTTTATCAGTAATGCTTGTCACTTTAACTCCAATCGGTTCAAACTTATTCCTAGCAGAAGACCTTGTAGGAGCCCCTGTCTGCCTATTATTGTTCATGCATTAGCATTTCACAAATAGGACAGCGTCAGTATTTGCCAACCCGATATCTGTCAAAAGCTCGCAAACAGCAGTTTTTGCACTTTGCCCAGACACAACGAGAATCCCATGAAGAAAAGGCTTCTGACTTTTAGAGGCAAGCTCAGTATGCACGTACATTTTTTTTATATTAATTAATTTTGATTTCAAAACGCAATTTTCCTGCCAGATTTGGGAATTTTCCCGGTGGAGAGCACTAATTCCTTGTTCCAGACTAGCCACCAACTGCACAAGCTCTTGATGCTTCTGATCGAAATAATCCTTCGTTATAGCCGTCATGTTCAAATTCCTTCATACTAACAATAAATTTCTGCAAATGTGTTAAATTTTCTCTAAGAAAAACATAGAACGAAAAGTTTCTCGCAAGGGCCCCTTTCTTAAGAAATAAAAATCCAGAGGCGCCCGCTTTCAAGCAAGGTCAAAATAAACAATAGCCAGCCAGAGCCTTGAAATGAAACAGCAATTACCTCTGGCAATCTGTATTTTCTTTGTTTTAATGTTTTGATGTAGCTCGTCTTTCCCCTCAAAATTTCCACAAATTTTCACTACAATATTATCAGCCTTGGTAGTACTCTCCATGGAAGCAGTAGTTGTAGTGGCACTAGTGGTGTAAGTAGTAGATGTAGCGTGCAAACATTGCCTTTTTGGCCAAGTGATCTACCCCCCCCCCAGATCGGTTCCTGAAAGTTCCAAATTAAATCACTCAGTCATTCCTTTTGACAACCCATATGAACATAACGTGTTTTGATTTAGTTCAAAATCCCCCTCAACATTCTCTGAAAGCCTCATCTGAATAACCTTCATCATTTTGAACACTAAAGGTCAAACATTCCCACTTTTCTAGAAAGAAAATACTGTATGTAGAACAATGGGTGAATTGCATAACCTAAAGTCCTTGCCCGACGGTTGTGGGAGAGTTGACATCCCCAGAGATATAGTTACAGGAAATTTCAACAACAGTGAACAAATGGCTATCCCAAAATTTTGATTGGATGTCTTTGGGGAATTGATGGGCTTGGGAGGAGGGCTTTTTGCCCACAAAACAATTTTGTATCTTAAAAAGGGCACTAGAGCTTTCAATTCTCAATCAAAACGGGTTTCTTCCAATATTTCTATGACAATTCCTTCTATACGAAATGTCTTGGTGAAAAAAGATAAATAATACGCTGTGCCCACGTCACTATTTAAATCCACCTGTAAACTTTCACTAATATATCTAGACAATTGCTTCGTATCTTTTTTATTTGAAGATCCACTTGTAAACTTTTCAAGGTACTCGTGTAGAATCTGGGTACACACGAAAGAAATGCATCATCGAAATCTGAAAGCTGCTATTGATAAACAGGTTTTTGAGGTGTTGCTCACTCCGTGACAAAGATTTAAACTTTAGTTTTTTGGGGGTTTGGTTAGATTACGGGGTTGGGGTTAGGTTAGATTACGTTAGGTTACGTATTTAATGTATACTATGCTTTACCCCCCCCCCTAAAGTGAAAATATATAACCCAAATTCGTTTCAAGATTATTATATTTTCATCCTATTTTGTTTTGTTTCATTAGCATTAAGGAAACTTCACTTCTCGCGTGTGTACCCAGATTCTACACAAGTACCATACCCTTTTCACTGATATATCTAGAAACGTTTTTCCTATTTTTCAAACATAGAATACTATTTTCAGCATATTTATAGCGCCCTGCACTGAAGGTAGCCATTAAACCCAGGGCTTGTAGATGCAGGTCCCAGTCTCTATTTCTTTCAGCCAACACAAATTGAAGATTAACTATTACAATTCGAATATACATAAGCCACAAACAAGCTGCTGGATTCTTTTTCACCAGGTCCTCAAATTGCTACATAATTGACTAATTTTTTTCCAACTGGTAAAGTAGGCTACTACTTGGAATTTAGTACCAAAAGAAAATAATACTTTATCTAATCAACAAATACATTAAGCAAAATCTTAAAGTATACACATTTTAAAAGGTGATAACCATATGATCTCAAAAGTTAAAAGATCTGCATTAATCAGCTTTGAATTGGCTTTGAAATGAATTCATATAAAAAAAAACGAAGTTCATATAACATAAATATAATAATCCTATTTCTTCCTCTGCCAAATATGACTAGTAAAAATATCAGTTTTATCCCTCAGGGAAGAAGTAGGTTAACAACTTATTCGGTTTTGGCAAAAAATAGGTAAAGGTAAAGAATACGGCATTGAACTTTACAGTCCCTACCGGCGGTGCTGATTTCCGTTTCTCGGCCCTTCAGCCAGGAGGTGCAATGGGGGTTTGGGGCCAACCATCCTGTGTTTTCGCACACCCTTCCTGTTTACCTTCCTCAGATTTCTCCAATTACCCATTTAGAGCTGGTTTGACTCTGGCTGAACTTAGAGAGTCTCCTCACTGACCCCTTTACCAAATCAAATAATTGGATACACTAGGATTCGAACCTAGTGTATCCACTTCTTCACTGAGGGATAAAGCTGGTATACTAGGATTAAAAAATAGCTGGTATAATACACAAAATGTTTTAACACACGCTTTTTCTTATAGTCATTGAATCATTATGAGCTTTTTTTTACTTTTGTTCTTTTTTTTAGAACAATCTCAGATTACATTTAAAAACATGCTTCCATGATAATGAATATATTATTAGAAATTCACTCAATAGATTTTATTGGACTGTCCAATAATTGGATTCAGTGAGCATACATATAATAGTTCAATAGGGACAAATCCTTATATTATAGATCCTTATATTTTATTATATTAAACAGTGAAAACAATAACAAAATCTCTGAATATTTGAATCACATTCAGTGAACGTCTTCAGCAGATCGGCTGAGGACGGCCATTGTGTATATAACCACAATACCAAGAGATTTTGCTATTGTTTTCATTGTCTAATTAAAGGATTTGTCCCTATTTAACTGTTAGTTGTACGTCACGGAAAGGCAGTGTGATCATCGAACATATTTACGTCAACAAGCATATCCAGCTTGTCGCACAAATAAGAAGATACATTGCTGGGCAAAAAAAAAAGCGTAAATAAAAAAAATTTGTTATAGTCACTGAATCGCAATGAGATTTTTTGAACTTTTTTTTTCTTTACAAGTCTAGTGTTGGAAATATTAGCCCTACATTCAAATTGACTGCTTCTAGATTTAAATCATAGTGAATTGGCTAGCCATTTTATTATAATGCAGTCTTACAAACTGGCTTAATGTCGTCATTTTAGTTTCTCTAAGTAGCTGGGAGCTGGGTTTTTATGCTCTACCACCATCGTTTGTGTCTACCATTAACTAAAAAATAGTAAAATATTCATTAAGCGTTTCAGTTTAGCCAGCCGAGCTGTATTTGACTTTGGGTATGTTCTCTGTATAAGTTTTTTCCTTATTTCCAGCGACAAAAATTCAATTACTGTTTACAGTTTTTTTTTATGCAGGGCAGTAACTTAAATATCATTCAACAGTTTATCCAACTTTTTTACTTTCCAAAACTAAATGTTGCATTTATTCACATATATTAGCATTTACAGACCAAGGCATTTGAAAGCCCGATCATATAATACAAATCTCTAGAATGTGAGTAGTTGAAACAAAACAGATTTAATTAAGGGATATTCTACAACTTTACAGAGATCTTAAATCCGTTTTCTTGGGCGCCCTTCCTCACAATTCCACGGTGGCACCAAGGTTTAAAAAAACTAAACGATAATTTTTCGTTCCAAAACCTGTTAACTTTGGATTCTCCTCTGCTTAATTTAATTGGTAATAGCCGAAATTTAATGAAATTCTTGTCTTTACAAAACAGAAATCTCAGAAACAAAGGTTCTTCTTTTACACTTTTAAACTGTCAATTCCAGCATTTTCAATCAACCCGTTCTGACTAACATAAAAAAAAAAAAAATTAAAAGAATAAAAAACATTTGAAGTATATTGTCAGATATTCAATGCGAATTGAGAATTTTTATTCCCTTTTTTTATTGGAATTATCAAAATTTCAAACAGTTCGTGGTAACGAACTGTAAGTAAGAGCGACCCGGCTCAATAGTAACCGAAACTCTACAAAGCAGAATTTTCACTAAGTTTAATCTTACCCATCAAAAGTTACGAGCCTGAGAAGTTTGCTTTACTTTGAAAAATGGGGAAAACACCCCCTAAAAGTCATAGAATCTAAATGAAAATCCCACCATCAAATTCAGTGTGTCAGGGAACTCTACTGTAGAGGTTTCAAGCTCCTATCTGCAAAAATGTGGAATTTTATATTTTTTGCCAGAAGAAAGATCACGGATGTGTGTTCATTTGTTTGATGTTGTTTTTTTTCCTAGGGATGGTCGCATCGACCCAGTAGCCCTAGAACATCACAAGAGGACTCGTTCAAATGGAACTTAAACGTCTAGTTCCCCTTTTAAGTGACCAAAAAATTGGAGCGCAACTAGGGCCCCTCCCATGCTCATTTTTTCCCAAAGTCACCTTATCAAATTTTGAGATAACCATTTTGTTCAGCATAGTCAAAAAATTTAATAATTTTGTCTTTAAGGATGACTAAATCCCCTACAGTACCCGGAGGAAGGGCTGCAAAGTTATGAACTTTGCCCATTGTTAACATATAGAATTGGTTATTGGGAAGCATACAGGCGTTTTCAGGAGGGATTTTTCTTGTGTGTATGTGTGTATGGATGGGGAGGTTCGTGGAAGGGGTTTACGTGAGAGGATGTTTCCATGCAGGAATTTTTCATGGGGAAAGGGAATTTTTCATGAAGGGGATGCTGGATTTCCTGGCAATATTTAAAAAACGATCAGAAATTAAATGTAAAAAAACAAGTTTTTTCAACTCAGAGTAAGGAGCAACACTAAAACTTAAAACGAACAGAAATTATTACTTATGTGAGGGGGTTCACCCCTTTGTCAGTACCTCACTCTTTGCGCTAAATTTTTCTTTAGTATTTTCAAAAGAGCCATTTATTCTAATTAAACGGTCTTTGTGATTCAGAGGTCATTCTTCAAGAATTTGAACAAAATTCGAAGTTTAGCGTTAAGAGTAAGGTATTGACGAGGGGGCGAACCCCCTAATATATATAATAATTTCTGTTCGTCTTACGTTTTAATTTTGCTCCTTACCTTCAGTTGAAACAAATCGTTTTTTTTTGTTTAATTCACAAAAAATACAAGTTCAGCAATGAGGAAAAAATTTAGGCAATTACACCCTTTAACGCAAAATAATCAGTGGCAAAATATTTCTGTTTATGGCTTAATTTAATATTGACGAATTTTAACTTATGTTACATAATTCACTAAAGCATTCTTAAAGTACTAGGTCTTAGCACAATGCTTAGTACAGACATAAAAAGAATCTTCTGCAATCAGAGATGGAATTTATAGTAAACCCCTATTGGATCCTCTTTGAAATTTTGTTATTAGATACATATGTAGCCTATAGTTGGTGGTAATAAAATTTGTTATTTCTGAAAACCCATTTTACAGCCTTCAATCATTTGGAACTAGTAGAAAGGATGGGTCATGGATGGCATTCTTAATATAAAGCCAATATTCTTAGACATAAATACAAATTTTCTGCTAAAATTATTTACACAGAATCTTTGGATGTCTATCTTTCAGATATATTCAACTCATTGTACATAACGATGCTCTTTAGAAACTAATATATCTCTTTACAGTTGAGATAAAGATAATACCAGAGTTTTCTGATTTCTGATGATCATTTGCAGTTTCAATGACGAACTATTCCAATTTCCAAGAGGTTTATTAGAAGAGAAAAAAGAGTATGGAATAGCACCTATAAAATTGTCAAGATAAAAGTTAAAGATAGCGCTATTATAATTTACAGTATTTGCGAAACTAAAATGACAGATGGCCGTAGTGCTGCAAACATTTTTAGGGGTTGAATTTCCAATTACTCATCGTCATTTTTAAAGCTTCGCTACATAAAAGTAAAAACTATCATAAAGAATAGTGGCAACCATTCTAAAGGTTAGGATCGTCTTGAATATCCAGACAGATAATAAATCACAACAGTTTTCCAGTAAATTAAATTGAGTATGACATATACCTCGAAATGACATATGAGGAAAACTACTACGTCCTCAGTCAGCTGCTAACTATGGTTAGGTTTCATTGTAATAAAAATTAAGAATAATCTCAATAAAATGAATTACAGTTTGGGTGGCTCCCAACGTGAACGTACCTATAGGGTGCAGAGGATATTTTTGGGTTTTAAGTTTTAACGCCAGTCTTTATCTTCATTGCAATAAATATATATTTTTTCATTTAATTGGATTTAAGTCTTTGTATGGTTTACCTTACGAGGAAAAAAAATTTGACTGGAGAATTTTTCGAAACAAGTTTGAAACTAGCTACATCAAGAGCTAAAAAAAAGAATAAATATACAATTGAGTGACTAAATAGAACTGATTTTTTTATGCAGATTTTTTACTTCTTTTAGATGTTTTTTTTTTAATGAATTTCCCCAATAACACTGGAGCTTTTGACAAATAGTAAGGATAGTTAAAATGAAATCTAATTGTTTAATTCTGTTAAGTGGAAACCAAAGTATAATCATCTACTGAACAAGTACAGTCAAAACTCTCCAAAAGTGACCCCGCGTACCTCAGCGCCTCTAGAGGGAAAATGTTGTACTACTTAATCACTCCGAGCCAATAAATTAAATTTAATACAGCTGTTACGGAACAAGTATAATAACCTACGGAACTTGTGATTTAGTCGCCAGGTTCGCATAGGTATGGAATCGTCTCCGGAGACGCGGACAAAGGGTCACTTTTTTGTGTGGAGAGGATAAGTTTTGAAGTACTTGTTCTGTATGTGTTTAAGTAGAAGGGCCTTATTGACTCCCACGCCCACCACGTGGTTTATGGTTTTTGTCAGTGAGAATTTGAAAAACAGGAATTTTGTCACATTTATGGATGGTTTTATGGATTTTGTCAGTGAGAATGAAAAAACAGGAAGTTTGTCACATTTATGTCTGTTTTCATGGATGGTTATGTGTGTTGGTCAATTTATTTGATGTTTTTATGGTCTTTGTCAGTGAGAATGGAAAAACAGGAACTTTGTCACATTTATGTCTGTTTTCATGGATGGTTATGTGTGTTGATCGATTTATTTGATGTTTTTCATGGATGGTTTGGTCAATTTATTTGATGGTTTTATGGATTTTGTCAGTGAGAATGGAAAAACAGGAACTTTGTCACTTTCATGGACTATAGAGTCATTAGGGAGAACACGTGGTTAATGGGGTCAATGTTGTTG
>JAQQPU010026581.1:0-11435 GCA_029168905.1 Artemia sp. Kazakhstan ARC1039 | reverse complement strand
TAAAAAGTGAGCTCGAACTTTCAATTTCCAATCAAATAAACCCTCTCTGAATTTTATACGAGTATCTCTTTCATAACAACCATATATGCCCCAGGGCATAGCTTACAGTGCCTGCCCCCGAGCCCTGGGGGTGTGTGTCGACACCTGAGTTTTTGTTGTCTAACTTTTGAACAATTTTTAACTTAATGCCTATCTGATAATTTTTATCGGATACATTCTGGGAAAAAGGGGCGTGGGGGGCCAGTTGTCCTCCAATCTCTTTCGACTCTCAAAACCTGAACTAGAACTTTCAATTTCCAATCAAATTAGCCATCTCTGAAGTTTTTACGAGCATCCCTTCCATAAGAACTATATATTCCCCCAGGGCATAACTTAAAACGCCTGCCCTCGGGCCCTGGGGGCTGTGTCCGACCCGGATTTTTCGTTATATGGTCTTTGGACTATTTAAAAAAAAATGGTTATCTCAAAGTTCTTATCGGATGGGTTTGAGGAAAAAAGGGCGTGGAGGGGGTGGGCTAGGTGCCCTCTAGGTGCCATCTCTTTTGACTCTTAATAAGTGAACTAGAACTTTCAATTTCCAATCAAACGAGCCCTCTTTGAAGTTTATACGAGCATCCCTTCCATAAGAACCATATATGCCCCCACGGCATAACTTACAACGCCTGCCCCCGGGCCCTGGGGGGTTGTTTTGACACCGGAGTTTTTGTTATCTGATCTTTGAACTATTTTTAACAAAATAGCTACCTCAAAATTTTTATCGGATGCATTTGGGAAAAAGAACGCGGGGGGGGGGGGCTTGCTACCCTCTGACACCTTTTGATGCTTAAAAAGTGAACTAGAACTTTCAATTTCCAATCAAATGAGCCCTCTCTGAAGTTAATACGAGAATTCCTTCCATAAGAACCATATATGCCCCCAGGGTATAAGAACTTTCAAATACGTTGAACAAAATGGCTATCTCAAAATTTTGATTGGATGTATTTGGAGAAATGATGGGCGTGGAAGGGGTATTGGTTGCCTTCCAATCACTTTGACTATTAAAAAAGGCACTAGTTATTTAAATTTCCAACCAAATGGGCCCTTTTTGAAGTTCCTAAGCCAACGCTTTCTATAAAAACCTTATATGCTCCCAGCGTCTAACTTACAACCCTTGCCCTGTGGGCTGGGGGGAGGGGGGTGGGGGTATCATCCTCAAAGACCTAATTTTCCGAATTTTTAACTACGTTGAACAAAATGGCAATCTCCAACTTTTTATTGGATGTGTTTGGGGAAAAGGTGGGCATGAGAGGGGGGTTAGTTGCCCTTTGATCAGTTTCGACTACTAAAAAGGGCACTAGCCCTTTGAATTTCCAACCTAATTTCCAATCAAAAACATAGTTTCTATCTAGAAATCAACTACGTAGAACAAAATTGCTATCTCAAAATTTTGATTGGATGTGTTTGGGGAAATGGTGGGCGTGGAAGGGGTGTTAGTTGCCTTCCAATAACTTTTGACCCTTAAAAAGGGCACTGGAACTATCGACTTCCAATCAACTGAGCCTCCTTTGAAGTTTTTACGACGACCCCTTACATATGAAGTGCCTCTGGGAAAAAAATAAATAATAAAACATTGAAGTCGTATGATCTTTACTATAGGCAACGCTATAGCGTTGCTTCTGATAATACTAGCTACTACTGCAACCCGGATTGCTAGCTACTTCTGCAACTTGGATTACAAACAGGAAAAAGCCTATAGCTTATTCTTATTTGGAACAGTAAGAGACGAACTTCAAAGAATCAGGCAGCTGACTAAATCCAAAGTGTGCCATTATTTATTCTTTACCAGGTTTCAGCCATCTCTACAGCCGTGGTACCGATTTAACTTAGACAATTCCCATCTATAATTAACTAGACCCATTCTTTATACTGAAAACTAAAATAAAAAAATTTTTTTTTTTGTATGGAAATACACGCTAAATCCCGCCTCGGGTAGTTAGAACCTAGCAAAAATAAAAATAATTTAAAATTTTTAAGGCATTTTTTCAACCTTACCGTTGAGCTAAAAATAGCATGGAGCTGGGTTTTCAACCTCACCATGAGAGCTAAGAATATGATACCCCACATTCGTAATAATTTCTGAGATATTTACATTGTGTCTGAGACATGTCGATTTAGGTTCTTTCGACAAAGTACTCAGCTCCCTTGGATGTGAAAACCTTGTATAATAGATTTTCTAAAAAAGGGTCATTGCAAAATCTTTGCAGAAAAATCCTTTACTGTTGAAAAATTTTGTAGTGAACAGCAATGGCGCCATTTGGGAGGGGGAGGAGGGGGGAATGCCCTCCTGATTTTTTTAGGGGCCCAATTTTCAACTCTGAAACTCATAGTTTATTCTTCCTTTTCCAATTTTTTTTGTTGCTTTCAATTTATTCCTGAAAAGCCTAAAACCAGGTCATTAGAAAACAGAAAATCGAAGACACTCAAAGATTTGCAGCAAAGTCACTCATTTGAAGAATATCTCCTTTGGCATGGTTTTGTCTGATTCGGCCTGTCAAATTATACTGTCTCCAATAACTTATTTACCCTGTCAGCCTGTAAAGTCATTTGCAACATCCGAGAAAAGGGGGTATCTGGACTAGGATCTTGGAGTGTCATTTCTCATTTTGTATTTAGTGCACTGTATACTGCAGTATCTTTTTTTAGAGACATTGGGGAGACATATCTGTCTCAACCAAAAACGGAGGGAACAGCTTCCAGCATAAACAGTACAGATATATCCATGAACCCATAGGATAACCCCTGTCAGCCAGTTTTGACTGATTATCCTGTCACTACCATCAAGAATTGCACAAGAAAATTCAACAGCTCCTATTTCTTAGCATATCCATGGTTCGAATATTCAAAGGAACAGGACTCAATATTCTACTTCTGCTGCTAACACTTCAGTGGATCATCGCTAAGATCAGGCGAATCATATGGCACAAGAGCATTCATCGACGTAGGATTGAGAAAGGGGAAAGACATTTCAGAGCTGGTAAGGCAGTACGAAAGCAGTGACCAGCACATAGCATGTATCATTTCCTGAACCAAGTTTAAAGCTATTCAGACGGAGACGGCGGAATCTGTTGCCTCATGCCTCTCCAAACAACGGGAAAAGGAAATATTACAGAACAGACGGTACGTAAAGGCTCTTCTAAAGACTACAGCCTTACTTGGACGGCACAGTCTTGCGTTTTGTGGCCATGATGAAGGAGAGTCTAGTGTTAATCGAAGGAATTTCGTTGAGACGGGAGGTCTTTTAACGGAAATCAATCCGGGCCTGATGGACAAGTCTCGCAAGGCCTATGGCCATTACTTGTCACACGAGTACCAAAACAAATACATTGAGGTCATAGGAAATAAAATTAAAAGTTCTATCGCAAAAGAAGTCAGATAATCAAAATATTTTGCCATTCTTGCTGACAAAAAAAAAACTCTCAAAAAAGGAACAACTTACAATCTTAATTTGCTATGTTCATGATATGAAAATCAAAGAAAGAGCCATAGGTTGCTACCACATGCGCAAGGTGGGCGTTGAGAATTTGGCCGACTTTATTTACAACAAAATAAAGAATATTGGCCTTGACTGGTCAAAATGTGTCAGACAGTGCTATGACGGGGCAAGTGTAACGAGCGGACGTTTTTCAGGAGTACAGGCCCGTCTCCGAGAAAAAGCACTGCAAGTGGTGTACACTCACTGTCATTCCCATAGACTTAAACTTGTGATTGGCGATTGTATGCAGAAAATGTAAAGAATTCGTTTTCAGTTTTGCAAACAGTTTTTGGTTTTGTCTCCAACAGCAACACTCGATACCAGTTGTTTGTCTAAACCCAGAAAACTGCCAACGCATCCGTGATAACGCTTGAAAGGACAGTTGTGACACGTTGGTCTTACTGATATAGGTCAGTGGATAAAATTCTGGTAAGATATGACTGCATACTTGCAGTTCTATCAGTTTTTCAAGAATAAGGCTGTTCGATAAAGCTGGAAGAGTCAAGTTTTGATAGCTTGTGCATGTGTGTTGCAGCTTCCACAGAAACTGGCAAACGTTTTAAATCTTTTCGAAAGCCTAGGAGGATGGAAGGAAGCTTATTCTGAGACTCTTGAGGTCGTGAGGGTAGTCCTAACACTCCCGCTCACAACATGCTCAAATGAACGATTTTTCTCTGTGTTGAAATTTGTGAAGGATTACCTTCGGACAATAATGGACAACGAGCGACTTTTGCATTTGCTCCTTATGTTCTCTGAAAAGGCTGCAGTGAAGGAGCTTGATTATGAAAAGCTTGTGGACGACTGCACGAAAATGAAGCCAAGGAGATATCCAGTGCTCAAGTAACTGAATGTAACTTTCATTTTTTAATCTGTGTGGTAAATATTCCATCTTGTAACGAATTTTTGGTCCCTACCAGGTTGCAAAAGGCAAATCTAAATAAATTACGTTGCTTTAATGTGTATTTAAAGACTAATTTGAAGAGTAGTCTACCAAACAGATTTCATTACATTCTGAGTCTGGACGAGGGCCCAAAATTGATCTTTGGCCCCCTCTGAGGTTTTCTGAAATGGTGTCACTGGTAAACAGGTAAAATAGGAAAATTACCAACCTACCCCCTTCTTGTGTCATTCCTACAAGTGAAAACATTTTTTTTCATTTTGTCATATGTCCCGAGGCTCAGGGATAAACTTAGATTTTTTTTTGTTTTGTTTTAAAGAAACAAAACCTTTCTGTTTCGTTCAAAAACGAACTAAAAGTTGAACGTTTTTTTCAATCCTTGGAAAGATAAAACTGACCCTATCCTTGATAGTGGCGTTTGCAGAGCCGCGTGTTCTTGTAGGAAGTTTTATATTGGCAGAACACGTCAACAGCTGGGGGAACGACTACATGAGCACTTGCTTTCAAAAGACAAGTTTCCAAAATCCGAAAATGAAAATGATGATTTTGATCCTATCTCGGCCCTTTACGTTTTTGAACATCCAGATCATTTACTTATTTTTGTCAAGGCAATCTTAATTTTCAGAGTAAATGGCTTACTGTACAATCTTTTAAGGGGGGAAATTTTTCAGTTTTTTTCTATGTTATATTCTCTACTTTTTTTTGGTCAAACGAGCAGTTATAGGATACTTGTTCCTTACTTTGTGTTTATTTATTAACAGTTAAAAATAATTATTTGTTTATTTGATTTCTGATCGTTTTTCAAATAATGCCAGTAAATCTATCTCACCCTCTCTTAAATATCCCCCTCACGGGAAACTCCTCTGTGGAAGTTTCTTTCCACGTAAAATACACCTCCACCCCGTAAAATTCCCTCCAGACAGTTCTATCCTCGCTGAAAATCCACACATAAAATTTTTTGCGGACGATTCTGGCTGAAAAATTCTCCTTAGCATACTGTCATTTGGAAAAGACTAATTTCAAATCGTTTTCTCGATCACTATGAACCACCCCCCCCCCCCTTCCGTAGAAATTTTTTCCCGGAAATTCAAACACGCTGAAATAGCCCCCGGATAATTTACCCAGATCATCTCCACATGCAAAATTGAGTTGGAAAACAGAAAGTTAGATAATTAAAAAGAATTTCATATAGGAATTCTGTCAACTCCCCTCAGTGCAAAATTTCCCGTGGAAAATTCAATCCCCCCGGAAATTTTCCCTCCCCAAGGAAAGTTCTCCATGCGGAAACCCACCCCAATCACTAAATCTCGCCTCCTCAAAAAGTGCGTGCATACTTCCCAATAACAAATACTATATGTAAACTATGAGAAAAGTTCATAGCTTATAGGCCTCTCCCTATGGATTGGGGGGGGGGGTCATTTTCCCCTAAAGAAATAGTTATTGGATATTTCAAATATACTGAACAAATGACCATCTGAAACTTTTAATTGGATAACCCTAAGTAAAGAAGGGGTGTGGGAGGGAGCCTAGTTGCCCTCCAATCTTTTTGGTCACTGAAAGGCCACTAGAACTTTTGATTTCGTTTCGAATGCACCTTATCCCGATCTTCTAGGACCATTACTTTGATACTATCACCTCTGAAAACAAATATAAACACGCATCCGGGATCTTTCTTCTGGCAAAAAATACAAAACTCCGCATTTTTGAATATAGGAGCTTGAAACTTCTACATTAGGTTTCGCTGATACACTGAATCTGATGTTGTGATTGTCATTGAGATTCCTTGAGTTTTAGGATGTGTTTCCCTCTATTTCAAAAATCAGGAAATTTTCTCAGGATTTTAACTTTTGATGGGTAAGACCAAACTTGATAAATCTTAAATATTCGAAATCACCATAATAAGTTGATTCTTTTGGTGTATCTATCGATATCTTTTTTCTTAACATTTGTCTAGTTAAAACAACGGTACCCATACAACCTTAAAAGACAGAAAGAAGACTGTTTTCACTCCTTGTTTTATTCAGAACATAGAATAGATAAAAAAGTAAAATAGATATTGGAGACAGTAGCTACGTTATTATCTCTCTTTAGCTGCTTAGCAGGACTTTCAGAAGAGGTCATCACAATGTCTAGCTGAAGCTCAATGAATTTGTAATGGGCATTATCCTTTTCTACATCAATGGCTGGCGGACAGTTTATTTTTCCAAATAGGATTCTCACGTTCATGATTCTTCAGAAGGTAAAGGCGAAGATAATTTCTTCAACCACATTGGCCTGTCATAATATAAGAAGAGGAAACATTCAAAAATGGGGTTTTAAGGCCAAACGAAATACTGAATAAACAAACAAAGCAAATATTTCGAGAGGACAACCGCCTCTCTTCTTCAGCACGAAACGAAATAATGTATTCAATAGAAAATTCCGAAAAAAAACAACAAAAAGAAACGCGGAAAGTCAATGTGAAAAGAATCCAAAAAAAAAACATTAAAAAAAAAAAAAAATTCAAAGATGAATAAAATTCAATAAAAGCCAAAAATCACAAGAATTAAAATCAAATACCTAGCAACCAGAAAAGCGAGTCATTCGCCAATATCCTCGCCAATATCAGTTATCTCGTTTGGCCTGAAAAACTCCTTTTTTGATCGTTTCCTTTTCTTATATTAATTTAAAAAAAAACAAAGTTTTTCCGAGGGAAGTAAAGAGTGAAGTTGAAACTTAAAACGAACAAAAAATATTACTTCACAGTCTATCTAATATATATCAATAAAACTAGCACAAATAAACCAACTAATTATGTTTCCCTATGTTTCTAGGATTATAGAAAACTAGCGTTTTACTAAAAACACAAAAGTCAAGTATAAAAAACAGGAATATTGATTTGGGAGTCAAAAGTGAGTATGTAGCCTGACAACAATAGACTAATCTTTAAAGTTTTTTATAGTCTTACACCGTTTGTGATATCAGTAACTTTCAGTATACAGATCTATTGGATTGGTTTATAAGGTAGCATTTTGGTCTCGCCAGCTATAATACCAATAGTGAGTAATGTACAATCTTAAGTTGCAAGAAATATGCTTAAGTATTACTTGAAATGAAGATCGAATAAGATTTAATATGAACTCTGGAAATCCGGTTATTTCTCTCTATACAACAGGGAATTGTACCAAAACTCCTGTATTATTTTGTTTTTTCAGTAAAGCGCTAGTTTTCTATAATCCTAGAAACATAGGGAAACATAATTAGTTGGTTTATTTGTACTAGTTTTATTGATATATGTTAAATAGGCTGCGAAGTAATAATTTTTGTTCGTTTTTAGCTTCAACTTCGCCTTTACTTCCCTCGGAAAAACTTAATTTAAAAAAAATAATCTTTGTTCGTTTTTGATTAAAATTTAATGCAAAAACAACGCTGTCATGATATTTTTTTTATACGGAATAATCTATGTACGTCATAAGTTTTAATGGCTCTCCTTAGTTTCAGTTGAAAACTTATTTTTAATATAGTCTCTAATTATCACCGATCTAGGGGAGATAAGACACCTCTAGAAAATACCGCAAACAACCTTGACAGATACAAAAAACTTTCAGTCTATAACATTAAAGTTCATAATCCATACTTCCCAAAACAATACATGTTTTTCAGGAACGTTTGTTTTTGATGAGCTAAAAGCTGTTTGTAGCAATAGAAATTTTCTTTGTAGCAATAAAAAGCTTTCTGGCCGTCCTGATAGCGGTAATGAAGATTGATCGCGTCAAGTCTAAAATTATACCTTAAACTGTGAACTTACACTTTATAGGTACTCCGATAGTGCCGCTTATAACGTTAAAGATTGTGTCAACTAGGCTAGCGCCGCCCTCAATTAATGGGAGAAAATTGAATATGTAGACATATAAATGTGGCCTCTTTTTTTCTCGAGCTATCTGGAGATCCGATTCCCTGGGAGCGTTTACCTTGGAGACATGCGAACTAATTACCTATTATTAGACTAGATGCAGACATATAAAATGAAATAAACACAGATAAAAAAGGCAATAGATTTATTGAACTTACATACTTAGGTGTACAGCAATAGGTCACTTCAAATGACAAATAACGGTGACAACGATGGAAGAATATAAGAATTTTGTCTGAGTGGTTTTGACTCTGATTTACGAATAATCCCCAAAAGCACTTCTACCCCACTATCAAACATAGCTCTTCAGTCCTGCGCCGTGAGAACTGGCTCACCATTGGCCCGAGTGGACCAAGGATGTGAACCCGTCGTCCAATAATCTTTCTTAACTATTTTTGATGATTTAGACGCTCACACGGTTTCTATCGTTTAAACTTCCTTAGAAATATTGTACGTAGCATAATTTTTATTACTCACTCTCTTAGCGAAATCTAAAGCCTGGATAGTGCCGTTCTTTGTCTGGAGGTGACTGCACTTTTTCTCTTTGCTGATTAAGGACTTCATTTTTGAAACTAGGTTTAATTTAAATATAGAAAATCGGAATTATCTTTAGAAAGAAGGAACTTTATTTTGGTATTTTAAATACATCGCATTTTACTCATGGTACATATTACCCTTCCCATCAGTTAATGACGCCCCGTCATTAGCAACTGCTCGCCTTTGGGCTTTTAAAATGTTTGCCATTTATTAACTATTTCTTCTACATAATTATTTTATATAAACGTTATGGCTTAATCAGGAGTGCTAAAAATTTTCTCTATTACTTTTCTTATTTTATTCTACATCCCTATCTAAAATTCATCTACCGGACTAAGATTATTCATGGTTCTAGGCTAGCTACTATACTAAAGATTTTTTTAATTTAATTTTTACAAGGCTTTTTTTTTTGATTTTGCTGTCTATATGGCATACTGCATTCTATCTACGCTACATTAAATGAATGACATGATAATACTACACTTAATTCTACTTGAACGTCTAGCGGTACATACATGAATGATTTATAACAAACAATATTGGGTTTACCATATTCACTGGTAATATTAAAACACTTTCACTATTGGGGTTTTTGAGTTATCAAAGTTATTAGGAAGTAACATATGTAAATTCACATCTATTTCATCACCTTCGAGTCCTTAGTGTACTCCATCCTTCTGTTGTAAATTATTGTCCTTCACTTTTTTTGTCTTGGCAAAAATTTTGAAGCATTTACGTTATGGTTTCTTCATGGAACAGTTCGAGCCTGATTGTGTTCAGACGAAAAGTTTTCTCTAATTGTCAACTGGGGAATGATGATTCCCACTACAGGTGTTGGCATATTCTATCAGGGTTTATTCTCACCTGCCTTTTTTTGATAGTTCATAGGATGCCTTATCATTAAGGGGTCGAACACTGGGCGTGCGTTTATTTTCTTCTCAGCATATCATTTTTAGGATATTTTGGGGCACACAGAGAATGTATTCTCGCGTAAAATTGTTCATTTGTGCCTTTTATAAATTGTTAGCTCATGGCTTGCGTCGATTAGCCTTTGCGGTGATTCCTAGGTTAATCACGGGGTAATTGAAGTTTGGATTTGGAACGGGTTGTCATCAAATTATAGTAACTCTTTTAACATATTGTCTTTAACTTCAACTTCAAACATCTTCAAATATCATTTTAACTTCAAATATCGTTAAATATCGTTTATCTTGTACTGATCGATGGGGTTCTCAGAATTAAACTTCAAATTGTCTTTAACTTCAACTTCGAATATCTTCAAATGTCTTTAAATATCATTTAACTTCAAATATCGTTAAATATCATTTAACTTCAAATATCATCACTATACAGTCAAATGATTCTGAGGTCCATAATGAGTATCAAAGGCGATATCTATGTGTTTATATCTTGTACTGACCGATGGGGTTCTCGGCATTTATGTGATTATATAGTTCGATAAAGCACTGGATACTGATATTCAAATATAATGTTACCTGATACGTAGTATGGTTCATGGTCGAAGAAACAATGATCAAAGGTAACTGTTGTTTTCGTAGACGAAGCTGGGATGAAAATTGCCTGGAGTATATGGTGAGTACTCTTCGTTGGTTGAGATATGATGAAAATAGATGCTACTAGGTTGTATCTGTACTGGGAAACTCATTGTAATGCTCAATATCCAATGTGTCCATCCACTTCCTGTAATAAAAATAACGAGGCAGAATCACACGTTCTTTAAAGTAAACACTCATAGTACAAATAAGTCAAGTATTAATTGGGTACATTAATTTCTACGCTATGAGACAGAATTGAATAAATACACTTTAATTAGTACTCACAACGAAAATCTAAAAATCTAAAACAGAGATGTCTTCAAATTTGTTTTGAGAACGGAAACATCGATAAAGGGCTTATATAATTATTCAATACTTATTAAATAAACATAATGTACCCTACATTATTAGGTTTGAGGTCTAGTTTTACAACATATTTCATGCCTGCATTATTCACGCTCGTCCGTGCTGTTCAAGAAACGCATGTTGCAGCGTCATAACCACACGGTTTTACGTAAACGATACTACAATGAGGGAACAAGACATAGCAAGGACGAGTGGAGACCTCTATAGCCACTCGTTTTTTAATGTCTTCCCTATTTCTTGGCTTAGACGTTCTCAGGGGGTGTTGGGTTTAACCTCTGCATTTCAGCTGTTTTCCCGTGTTCTTCTCTTGGTTTTCGTCTTCTTAGCCTTAGGATTTTTCCGTAATTAAAAGTCAATAGGGTTCTTATGGTCAGGGAAGTCGCGAATACGAAACATACGGCCAATAGTGTGTTCCACCAGAAATTGGTTGAGAACAATCCGTATCTATTATCCACATACGTTAATCTTTGGTCTTCATTTGTAAATAGGGGAATCTGCGAATCTAATACTTCTCTTATTTTTGTAAGCCTTATTGTCCCTTTATTCTTTTCTATTTTTGACCATATCGAGGTTTTTATTTCCTCGTTTTCTATATTGGGAATAGTGTACGACAGGTTGATCGCCTTGAAGTTAGTTATTTTGGGACTTATTACCTTTGTCCTCGTGGTAATTAAC
>JAQQPU010026580.1:0-11436 GCA_029168905.1 Artemia sp. Kazakhstan ARC1039 | reverse complement strand
AACAAAAAATAAATTGACCTTGAAAAAGGGGGCCGTTGACCCTATTAGACTCGATCGATAATCCTTGAATAAATTATGTACGTACGGGAGAAGTGACCCTCTCCCTACTTCGGTTACTATTGAGCCGAGTCACTCCTTCCGTACAGTTCATTACCACGAATTGTTTGATTTGAGCTTAACTTTTATTTAAGATCTCTGCCTTTTTCTTATATTTTGTAAGCGGTTTGTACTTAATTATTATTATTATTATTACTTTATGTATATTTTTTCACTTATCTCATTATTATGAATAGTAAATAAAACCTCATGAAAAAAGCATTTTTTTGGTTCACGAGAATTTACGGTTAATGTCAAAATTTGAATTTTATTGCCATCTCGACTTAGATTCCTCCCAAGAAGTTTCAAAACTAATGCAGTTGCAACGGTAAGTGCAACCACGCAAAAGACGAAGTCGGCCCATAGTAATAAAAAAGAGAAAAAATGCCTCTAAAATTGACGTGAAATTTAAACAAACAGTGCACCATTGGAATCGCCTTGGTTGAAAACCCTATCTAAAAAAGTTACAGTGGCTTGAACAAAAAGGGAAATACATTGGCTTGAAAAAACAAGAAAAATCACTTTTTTGTACGGAAGGCATCTTTTTTCCGTTTTTTTCCTCCTCCGTAATAAGCAGGGCAATGGAACATCATGAACAGCTGTTCAAGATCTCATCTTACAGGAAACTGCTAGATCTACTGCCTTTTGTAATTAACAAAACATAATATTTAAAGTAAAATCTTTTTGACCAAAAAACTGCTTTTCATAGGCTGCGCAATAGCGCTGCCCAAAAAAAGAGCGATGTTGGCACAATGCGTCATTTTTTTCTGACTAAAGCTCTTCGTATAAAAGAATTTTTGAAAGAAAAATCGAAAGGGGCTCATTCAATTAGAAATTGAAAGTTGTAGTGCCCTCTTTAAGAGTCAAAAGTAACTGGAGCCCCCCCCCCCCAGCCACGCTAATCATTCCCACAAATATATCATAGTAGGGAGGCATCTCTAATTTCTGAGGGGCTCAATATATGGGCATTGAATACTAACGGGAGTGGCGCAACATGTTCAGTGATGCAACAAGATCATTGACCTACTAACGGTACGAACAAGATGACAACCAATCAGAGGACTACAATCCGTGTACGAACAAGATTACACACCTATTTGTGGGTCAATGAATTTACCGTGAATTTATGTAACAGGATGCCGTCGAAATCATCCTATGTAATAACTGTTTGCTATGATACCAGACTTTGTTTATAAAATCCTCTTATCTGATTATTGAATATTCTTGAGGTAGAACTTTCAAAGGGGATGAAACAAAGCTAAAAGTTATTCATATTTTTGATTGGATTGTATGAAAGGGAATAAAGGAGTTAAAAGCGCGTAACAGTTAAGGTAAGTCAGAGAGGATGGTAAGTTTAAAATATATCTGTGCACAGTTGCCAGAACATAGGAAACGTCAGAGATTAATTGACATTTTAGGGGAATTATTTGGGGTGAAACTCTGTGGTCACTATAATAGACATGTACACAATATGGGATGTGGGTGATATAAAATATTGTTTTTGGCAATGGAGTAGGCTAAAAAGTTGAAAGTAATAGAGCCATTGGTGACAAGATGACATTGTGAATTAACCTAGCTTTACTTCCCGACTGAGTTCTGTATATTACACAAGTACCATTTAAGAAGTGTTGTCAATATAAAAAGTTGATACGAATAAAGATGTAGATGTCAAGAAAAGAATTTTAATAAAGAAATACAGAACAATACTTAGAAATCCTTAGAAATCAACTAATGAGACGATTATGAGTATAAACCACCAATGACCCTAGCCACCAAGGACCTCAACCTCCAAGGTCCCCCTCTCCCAAACCTCCAAGGGGCCCCAAACTATTTGGGCCCATCCCCCCATTTTTTATACTTTTTTAAAGTTTTTTTTTACCATGATAATTTTTTTTCATCTTTTTTTACATGTCTTAGAATGAACAAGTACATGAATAGATTTCCTAACCTTTCGTAGGCGTATGTCTGGTTTTATTAATAATATTTGATTTTCTAATAAAGTTGGGTTTTAGTTTTCAGAAATAAGAACATCCATGTTTAAAATTTATCTGATTTTATTAATAACACTCGATTACCTTTAATAGTTAGGTACATTTTTGCATATTTTTTTTAATAAAGTTGGGTTTTAGTTTTCAGAAATATGAACATCCCAGCTTAAAATACATCTGAAATTATTAATAACATTTTATTAGCTAGGTTTCTTAACATTTCGTAGATGTATGTTGCATGAAACTCATGATTTGGGATGTCTAGTTTGCTATATTGGATTTTTCTGAGCTAGATTTCCAAACCTTTCGTAGGTGTAGGTCTGGTTTTATTAATAATATTTGATTTTCTAATCAAGTTGGGTTTTAATTTTCAGAAATATGAACATCCATGTTATAAATTTATCTGGTATTATTAATAATGTTTGATTTCCTTTAATAATTGGGTACATTTTTGCATATTTTTTTAATAAAGTTGGGTTTAGTTTTCAGAAATATGAACATCCTAGATTAAAATACATCTGATTTTATTAATAACATTTTCTCTACTAGGTTTCTTAACCTTTTGTAGATGTGTGTTACATGAAACTCATGATTTGGGATGTCTAGTTTGCTATTTTGGACTTTTCTGAACTAGATTTCCTAACCTTTCGTAGGTGTATGTCTGGTTTTATTAATAAAATTTGATTCTCTAATCAAGTTAGGTTTTAATTTTCGGAAATATGAACATCCATGTTTAAAATTTATCTGATTTCATTAATAATATTTGATTTACTTTAATAATTGGGTACATTTTTGCTTATTTTTAAAAATAAAGTTGGGTTTTAGATTTCAGAAATATGAACATTCCAGTTTAAAATACATCTGATTTTATTAATAACATTTTCTCAGCTAGGTTTTATAACCTTTCGTAGATGTTTGTTGCATGAAACTCATGATTTGGGATGTCTAGTTTGCTATTTTGGACTTTTCTGAGCTAGATTTCAAAACCTTTCGTAGGTATATGTCTGGTTTTATTAATAATATTTAATTTTATAATCAAGTTGGGTTTTAATTTTCAGAAATAAGAATATCCATGTTTAAAATACATCTGATTTTATTAATAAAATTTGATTTCTTTTAATAATTGGATACACTTTTGCATATTCTTACTTAGGTTTCTTTACCTTTCGTATGTGTATGTCTGGTTTTATTAATAATATTTGATTTTCTGATAAAGTTGGGTTTTAATTTTTAGAAATAAGAATATCCATGTTTAAAAAACATCTGATTTTAATAATAATATTTAATTTCCTTTTAATAATTTGGTACATTTTTTGTATCTTTTTTTAAATAAAGTTGGGTTTTAGTTTGCAGAAATTTGAACATCCCACTTTAAATACATCTGATTTTATTAATAAAATTTTCTTAGCTAGGTTTCTTAACCTTTCGTAGATGTATGTCTGATTTTATTAATAACATTTTCTTAGCTAGGCTTCTTAACCTTTTTAATAAGTTAGGTTTTATTAATTTTTAAGTTTAATTTAGAATAGGTTACGTGCGCGCATGTAACCTATTCTAAATTAACCTTAAAAATGAATAAAACCAAACTTTATTAAAAAAATATGCAAAAATGTACCCAATTATTAAAGGAAATCATACATTATTAATAAAATCAGATGTATTTTAAACATGGATGTTCTTATTTCTGAAAACTAAAACCCAACTTGATTAGAAAATCAAATATTATTAATAAAACCAGACAAGCACCTACGAGAGCTTATGAAATCTAACTCAGACAGTTCCAAAATATGAAATTAAACATCCCAAATCATGAGTTTCATGCAACACACATCTACGAAAGGTTAAGAAAATGTTATAAATAAAATCAGATGTATTTTAAACTGGGATGTTCATATTTCCGAAAACTAAAACCCAACTTTATTTTAAAAATATGCAAAAATGTGCCCAATTATTAAAGGGAAATTACATATTATTTATAAAATCAGATGTATTATAAACATGGATGTTCTTATTTCTGAAAATTAAAACCCAACTTGATTAGAAAATCAAATATTATTAATAAAACCAGACATACACCAACGAAAGGTTAAGAAAGCTAGTTAAGAAAATGATATTAATAAAATCAGACATACACCTACGAAAGGTTAAGAAACCTAGCTAAGAAAATGTTATTAATAAAATCAGATGTATTTTAAACTGGGATTTTCATATTTCTAAAAACTAAAACCCAAATTTATTGAAAGAATATGCAAAAATGTACCCAATTATTAAAAGGAATCAAATATTTTTAATAAAATCAGATGTATTTTAAACTTGGATGTTCTTATTTCTGAAAATTAAAACCCAACTTTATTAGAAAATCAAATATTATTAATAAAACCAGACATACACGTGCGAAAGGTTAAAAAACCTAGAAAAGAAAATATTATTAATAAAATCAGATGTATTTTAAACTGTGATGTTCATATTTCTGAAAACTAAAACCCAACTTTATTAAAAAAATATGCACAAATTTACCTACTTATTAAAGGTGATCAAATATTATTAATAAAACCAGACATAGACCTACGAAAGGTTAGGAAATCTAGCTCAGAAAAGACCAAAGTAGCAAACTATACATCCCAAGTAATGAATTTCATGCAACACACATCTACGAAAGGTTAAGAAACCTAGCTAAGAAAATATTATTAATAAAATCAGATGTATTTTAAACTGGTATGTTCATATTTCTGAAAGCTAAAACCCAACTTCATTAAAAAAAATATATAAAAATTTTCCCAATTATTAAAAGAAAATCAAATATTATTAATAAAATCAGATGTATTTTAAGCATGGATGTTCTTATTTCTGAAAATTAAAACCCAACTGATTTGAAAATCAAATATCATTAATAAAACCGGAAATACACCTACGAAAGGTTGGGAAATCTAGCTCAGAAAAGTCCAAAATAGCAAACTATACATCCCAAATCATGAGTTTCATGCAACACAGATCTACGAAAGGTTAAGAAACCTAGCTAAGAAAATGTTATTAATAAAATCAGATGTATTTTAAAGTGGGATGTTCATATTTCTGAAAACTAAAACCCAACTTTATTTAAAAAATATACAAAAAATGTACCCAATTATTAAAAGGAAATCAAATATTATTATTAAAATCAGATGTATTTTAAACATGGATGTTCTTATTTCTGAAAATTAAAACCCAACTTTATTAGAAAATAAAATATTATTAATAAAACCAGACATACACCTACGAAAGGTAAAGAAACCTAGCTAAGAATATGTAAAAATTTATCCCATTATTAAAAGAAATCAAATATTATTAATAAAATCAGATGTATTTGAAACATGGATGTTCTTATTTCTGAAAATTAAAACCCAACTTGATTAGAAAATTAAATATTATTAATAAAACCAGACAAATACCTACGAAAGGTTATTAAATCTAGCTCAGAAAAGTCCAAAATAGAAAACTAGACATCCCAAATCTTGAGTTTCATGCAAAACACATCTACGAAAGTTTACAAAGCCTAGCTGAGAAAATATTATTAATAAAACCAGATTATTTTAAACTGGGATGTTCATATTTCTGATAACTAAAACCCAACTTTATTTTTAAAAAAATAAACAAAAATGTGCCCAATTATTAAAGAAAACCAAATATTAGTAATAAAATCAGATAAATTGTAAACATGGATGTTCATATTTCTGAAAATTAAAACCTAACTTGATTATAAAATCAAATATTATTAATAAAACCAGACATACACCTACGAAAGCTTAGGAAATCTAGCTCAGAAAAGTCCAAAACAGCAAACTAGACATCCCAAATTATGAGTTTCATGTATAAAACATCTACGAAAGGTTACGAAACCTAGCAGAGAAAATCTTATTAATAAAATCAGATGTATTTTGAACTGGGATGTTCATATTTCTGAAAACTAAAACCAAATTTTATTTTAAAAAAATATGCAAAAATGTACCCAATTATTAAAGAAAATCAACCATTATTAATAAAATCAGATAAATTTAAAACATGGATGTTCATATTTCTGACAATTAAAACCTAACTTGATTAGAAAATCAAATATTATTAATAAAACCATACATACACCTACGGAAGCTTAGAAAATCTAGCTCAGAACAGTCCTAAATAGCAAACTATACATCCCAAATCACGAGTTTCATATAACACATCTACGAAAGGTTAAGAAACCTAGCTAAGAAAATGTTATTAATAAAATCAGATGTATTTTAATCTTTGATGTTCATATTTCTGAAAACTAAAACCCAACTTTATTTAAAAAATATGCAAAAATGTACCCAATTATTAAAAGGAAATAAAATATTATTAATAAAATCAGATGTATTTTAAACATGGATGTGTTTATTTCTGAAAATTAAAACCCAAATTTATTAGAAAATCAAATATTATTAATAAAACCAGACATACACCTACGAAAGGTAATGAAACCTAGCTAAGAAAATATGCAAAAATGTACCCAATTATTAAAAGAAATCAATATTATTACTAAAATCAGAATCATTTTAAATATAGATGGTCTTATTTCTGAAAATTAAAACCCAACTTGATGCGAAAATCAAATATTATTAATAAAACCAGACATACACCTACGAAAGGTTAGGAAATCTAGTTCAGAAAAGTCCAAAATAGCAAACTAGACATCCCAAATCATGAGTTTCATGTAACTCACATCTACAAAAGGTTAAGAAACCTACCTAAGAAAATGTTGTTAATAAAATCAGATGCATTTTAAACTGGGATGTTCATATTTCGGAAAACTAAAACCCAACTTTATTGTTAAAAAATATGCAAAAATGTACCTAATTATTAAAGGTAATCAAATATTATTAATAAAATCAGATAAATTTTAACATGGATGTTCTTATTTCTGAAAATTAAAACCCAACTCTATTAGAAAATCAAATATTATTAATAAAACCAGACATACAGCTACGAAAGGTTAGGAAATCTAGCTCGGGAAATTCCAATATAGCAAACTAGACATCCCAAATCATGAGTTTCACGCAATATACATCTACGAAAGGTTAAGAAACCTAGCTAAGAAAATGTTATTAATAAATTCAGAAGTATTTTAAACTGGGATGTTCATATTTCTGAAAACGAAAACCCAACTTTATTAAAAGAATTTGCAAAAATGTACCTAATTATTAAAGGTAATCAAATATTATTAATAAAATCAGATAAATTTTAAACATGGATGTTCTTATTTCTGAAAATTAAAACCCAACTTTATTAGAAAATCAAATATTATTAATAAGACCAGACATACACCTACGAAAGGTTAGGAAATCTATTCATGTACTTGTTCATTCTCAGACATGTAAAAAAAAGATGAAAAAAAATTATCATGAAAAAAAAACTTAAAAAAGTATAAAAATGGGGGGATGGGCCCAAAAAGTTGGGGAGAGGGGAGCCCTAGAGGTTGAGGTCCTTGTTGGCTAGGGTCATTGATGCTTCATACTCATAATCGTCTCACTAGTTGATTTCTAAGGATTTCTAAGGATTTTTCTGAATTTCTTTATTAAAATTCTTTTCTTGACATCTATATCTTTATTAGTATCAACTTTTTATATTGACAACACTGCTTATATGGTACTTGTGTGATATACAGAACTCAGTCGCGAAGTAAAGCTAGGTTAATTCACAATGTCATCTTGTCACTAATGGCTCTATTATTTTCAACTTTTTAGCATACTCCATTGCCAAAAACAATATTTTATATTGCACACATCCCATATTGTGTACATGTCTATTATAGTGACCACACAGTTTCACCCCAAATAATTCCCCTAAAATGTCAATTAATCTCTGACGTTTCCTATGTACTGGCAACTGTGCACAGACATATTTTAAACTGACCATCCTCTCAGACTTACCTTAACTGTTACGCGCTTTTAACTCTTCTATTCGCTTTCATACAATCCAATTAAAAATATGAATAATATTTAGCTTGTTTCATCCCCTATGAAAGTTCTACTTCAAGAATATTCGATAATCAGATAAGAGGATTTTATAAACAAAGTCTGGAATCCTGAAAAACAGTTATTCCTTATGGTTGATTTCAACGGCATCCTGTTACATAAATTCACGGTAAATTCATTGACCTAGAAATATGTGTGTAATCTTTTCCGTACACGGATTGTAGCCCTCTGATTGGCTGGCATCTTGTTCGTACCGTTAGTAGGTCAATGATCATGTTGCATCACTGAATATGTTGCGCCACTCCCGTTAGTATTCAATGCCCATATATGGAGCCCCCTTAGAAATTAGAGATGCCTCCCTACTCATCATATCAAAATTTTCAGATAACCATTTTGTTCAGCATAATTGAAAGGTCCAGTAATTATGGCTATGGGTAGGTCCATTCCCCTACAACCCTCAAAACAAGTGCTGTAAGTTATACTAGTTCTCCATTATTGACATATGGTTCATATGGAAGGGGTGAGTCACAGTGCTGGATTTACCAGTAGGCTGAGTAGCCTGAAGCCTAGGGCGGCAAATTTCTATAATTTGCGAAAAAATTAATAATAAAAAAAATTTCGCAATAAAAAAATTGCGAAATAATATTCTATATACATATATTACAGTGCTTACTTGTCATTATTGACTTTGAGCGCACTTTCTTTTGAATTATAACAGTTTCAGTTTTTTCTTCCGAATAGATTTTGCAAGTGTTTACTGTAATTTTCTTTACAAGTTTTTCGTAAATTACATTAATGCAGTAGCTTATTTATAATAGGTAAGTAGTATATATGATAATATGATTATTTTATTGAGAAATAAATCACCCATAATTACATAGACATAATTACATTTTTAACTATTGTAAACAAGAAATAAATTTTGGATAAAAATTTACTAAAATGAGCGATGGAAGAAAGTGACTCAGTGGAGCTGATTATAAAAGGAAGGTCAAAATGAAAAAAAAAGAAGAACAAGAACTAATGATCCGTAAAATCCGTAGGGCTTTAGCTTTGCCATCTACATCTACTTTTAAAAAAACAGATATTCTCTTTGAAGAAGAAGCGGTGGTGGAATCATCAACTAATTCCAAGAGTACAGATGTATCTCCAAATCTTACGTTAGAATTGAAGGTAGAAAGTGTTATTAATCTCAACAAAGATCCAGCCTTATGGGAAATAAGTGATTCGGTAAGGGAGATTATTACTAGGAAAGGTTTCGATCAAAACAAGTCCTGTGACTACTCAAAAAGTGAAAAAATATATGCTGATCAGCGTTGTTTCTTGCCAATGAGTATTTTCCAAATAAAAATGAAAAACAATGAAGTTAATGACCGAAATTGGCTGGTTTATTTTGAAACTAGTTCAATAACTGAAAAATGCAGAACACCGAGCATCTCAACATGAAAACTTTTCACGCCATAGACCTAGTGTTCTTAGTTTGAAACTAAGATCTAATATAGATGGCGGAGTTGATCATTTGCTGCATGTCCAGATTGATGAAGAAAGTACCTATTGGCGAAACGCTCTGAAGAGAGTTGTTGCCGTGGTGAAACGACTATGTTCAAGAGCCCTCACTTTTAGGGGAAAAAATGAAAAGTTCGGTGATCCACACAACGGAGATAATTGTATGGCTTTGGAACTTTTAGCTGAATTCGACCCTTTTTTAGACAGTCATATTAAACGGTTTGGAAATCAAGGATCTGGAAGTACCAGTTACTTGTCTAAAACAGTTTGCGATGAGTCATAAATTCTTAAAACAAATTAAAGACGAGATACAAACAGCGAAATATTTTTCTTTAATCTTCGATTCTACACCAGACATAGCACATTGGGACCAACTTACTCTCGTCATTAAATACATTTTGGAAACAGGTGAGCCGGGTGAAAGATTTAGTAAAGTTTTCGCCCTCAGTAGGACATAAGGCTGAGGAAAGGTTTTTCTGCATTATTTCCGAACTTAACACACTAGACATAAATACTGAAGATTGTCTGGGACAGTCAAATGATAATGCTGCGAATATGGCTGGTATATACAATGGCTTACAAGCTAAACTTCAAAGACAAGCACCTTTTGCTTTTTTCGTTCCTTGCTCGGCCCACTCGTTGAATTTAGTTGCCACTGCGGCTGCTTAATCTTCTACAGAAGCTTGTGTCACTTCTTTATGTTGCTTCAAGAAATCTACATTTTTTTTGTTCAAACTTACAAAAATTAATGTCTGATATTATTAAAGGGAAAACATAAAAAAGAATAAATTTGACTCGTTGATCAGCTAGAGAAGAAGCTTGTAAGAGTCTAAGAGATTCTTGGTTCGAAGTCATTAAGACATTAGAATCAGTCAAAGATGATTTTAGCAAAAAGCCTGTAACGCGAAACGAAGCGACTGGAATACTTTTGAGCCTAGAAAAACTTGAAATAGCGGTTATGGTTGTAATGTGGAATGTATTTTTGGAGAGGATTAACAAAGTGAGTAAAGAAATTCAAGCTTCTACAATAGAATTAATCACGGTTGCTAATATTTACGAATCTCTTCGCAAGTTTTTGCATCTCGGCGAGAAAATTTTGAGTATTTTGAACAAAGAGCAACGGAATTGAGTGTGTAGAAAGAGTATTCAAGAGATCAAACAGTTCGTGGTAACGAACTGTAAGTTAGGAGCGACCCGGCTCAATGGTAACCAAAACTCTAAAAAACGGAATTTTGGTACCAATAGATACATCAAAAGAATCAAATTTTAATTCTGATTTTAAATATATAAGTTTCATCAAGTTTAATATTACCCATCAAAAGTTACGCGCCTGAGAAAATTTGGCTGATTTTCGAAAAAAGGGCGAAAGACCCTCTAAAAGTTATAGAACCTTAATGAAATTCACACCATCATATTCAGCGTATCAGAGAACCCTACTGTAGAAGTTTCAAGCTCCTATCTACAAAAATGTGGAATTTTGCATTTTTTGCCAGAAGAAAGATCACGGGTGCGTGTTTATTTGTTTTTTTTTTCTTTTCCCCAGGGGTAATCGTATTGACCCAGTGGTCCTAGAATATCGTAAGAGGGCTCATTGGAACGGAAATTAAAAGTTCTAGTGCCCTTTTTAAGTGACCAAAAAAAATGGAGGGCAACTAGGCCCCCTCCCACGCTCATTTTTTTCTCAAAGTCACCCAATTAAAATTTTGAGATAGCCATTTTGTTCAGCATAGTCGAAAATCTAATAAATATGTGTTTTACGATGACTTAATCCCCCACAGTTCCCAGGGGAAGGGCTGCAAGTTATGAACTTTGCCCATTGCTTACATATTGTATTGGTTATTGGGAAGTATACAGACATTTTCAGGAAGGATTTTTTT
>JAQQPU010026579.1:0-11436 GCA_029168905.1 Artemia sp. Kazakhstan ARC1039 | reverse complement strand
AGAAGAATTGAGTGATGAAACGATTATTACTAATAAATTTGCTGAGTTTTTTTCAAGTATTGGTCAAAATGTGCAGGCAGAAGGGTTAGTGAATTTTAATAATGATTCCTTGGAGGACGAATTTTTGGATGAAAGAGGAATTGGAAATAAAATTGAATTTCAACCGTGTACTGGAGATGAAATTCTGAAGGTTGTGAAAACAATCAAATCTAATTCAGCAGGGAAAGATGGAATTAATTTGAAGGCTTTTAAATCAGTGATGTGTTATTTAATACCATGTCTCGTCCACATAATCAATCTTTCCCTGGAAACTGGGGTATTCCCCGATGCGCTTAAAAGGGAAAAAGTCATCCCTCTCCATAAAGGTGGGTCTAAACTAGATATCGAAAATTATAGACCTATATCAATCTTTCCCCTGTTTTCAAAAATATTTGAAAAAATTGTGCATAAAAGGCTATATGATTACCTTACGAAAACAGGGATGTTAAGTGAAACTCAGTTCGGCTTTAGGAAAGGTCACTCGACGTCGGACGCCGTGCATTCTCTCTGTGATATTGTAAATAGATGCTTTGAACGTGGTGAAATCCCTTTGACTGTTTTTATTGATTTTAGAAAGGCGTTTGATACAGTGGATTTTAAAATTTTACTCAAACGTCTACAGCCCCTTGGAGTTCGTGGTAATTATCTGAAATGGTTTGATAGTTTTTTAAGCGGAAGATCTATTCAACTTGTTTTAAATGATGCATTTTCTTCTCCCTATCAAGTGAAGTGTGGTGTACCTCAGGGATCTGTCTTGGGACCACTTCTGTACCTTGTGTATGTTGATTCAATGCGTTTTTACTTACCGGAGTGTTTTATCACGACTTTCGCGGATGATACTGCTTTAACTATGTCTAGTCGAATGATTGATGATCTATTGTTGAAAGTAAATAGGGTTTTAAAGTCATTTTATGCATTTACAAGTTTCAGCCTTTTGTCAGTGAATGTTAAAAAAACTAATTTTATGATTTTTAGGAGAGTTGGTAAGCCTCCGAGTGTTGATGGAGAGCTATTTTTTAATGGTAAGCCTTTGTCACAGGTGCATGAGGTGAGTTATTTGGGCTTCCAGCTTGATTGTAATTTGTCTTGGAAGCACCATAGTGATCTTGTTGCAGCTAAAGTTGCTAGAGGTCTGGGAATTTTGCGTCGTTTGAAGCATTTTTTACCATTATCGGTTCTTTTATTATTGTATCATAGTATTGTTGCGCCTTATATTTCTTATGGTTGTGTCATTTGGTCTAGCAATTTTTATGCAAATTTCAAAAGAGTGCAGATTTTACAAAATAAAATAGTACGTCTTCTTGGGAATTATATTGAAAATGTGAATGATAACGCGTCATGTTTTAAAAAATTAAGAGTGCTTAACATTGGTCAGATTCGCGATTACCAAGCTGCTATTTTTGCCTATAGATGTTGAAATGATATATGTCCTCCAGTTTTTACGAACTTTTTTCGCGTAAATAGTTCACTCCACAGGTATGCGACTAGAGAGGCGGAAAATTTTACGGTTGAGTATCGAGACACCACACGTGCAGGTTTCGAATTTCGGTATTTGGCTCCGGCAATTTGGAATGATATCCCAGTTGGCGTTCGGGAAGCTGAACACATTGGGTCGTTTAAAGTAAAAATAAAAAAACATTTATTGGGAGAGGGGAGGTAATTTATTATTATTGTCATTATTATTATTAATGTCTCAGTTTTTTTTTCTTTTCTTCTTAGATTTTGGTATTATTGGTTAACTGAGTGTTCAGGTTTTTTTTTTTTTTTTATGAAATTTGTAAAAAGTTGAGAATTAGAGGATTGCAGCCGTCTTTCATCAGGCTTTTTGAGCCTTCCCCGGGCGGTTGCTTGTACATAGTTGTAAAAAATTAGTAGTAAATAAAGCAAGTCAAGTCAAGTTGTAGTTTGGTTATGGAATTTGGTAGAGGGATATTCACTCCAGGAATCCTTTAATTATTTTAATTTTTATTTCCAGTATTCAATTGAAACTCTGATTCTCTTATTTGTCATTAAAATGCCTAATGAGCGCTGATAACGTCGTATTCCATATGTTTTGGATTCACATGCTAACCAACAAATGTAGGACTGCCTACATGAATAATACTATTCTGACTTCTTGCCATTTTCACTTTTCTAAATATTTCTTTTAATCAGCTCCCAAAAAAGAAAAGACATAAATGTGCTAAGAATTATGACTGAAAATATTTGTATTTCACACAACACCAGCGCTACTTGTGAGACATTTCTCAGAATTTAGAAATTTTGTGTGCACGTATAAGCGGTAACAACCCATTCTATGTTTCTATTCTTATCAGTTTTATCATACAGCACTATGAGAACAAGGTTTGCTTTTGAAGGGAATTAAAGACACAAAAACGATATTCAGTGTGCTCCCCCCCCCTCTGGAAATGAATACCCCCCTAATCCTCTAATTTGCAAAAGAAAAGCTTGTGCATAACTTTTAAAGAATTCCTTTTTTTAAACAAAGGCACAAAGGGGAAGATAATTTCCAAACTCTAGAAATTAATTTTCCCTTCAAATTGGCATCCCAGGAAATTTTTAGTTAATTTAGGGTCTCTGCCACAATCATGCCATGAATCAGATTTTCTTGGTATTCTTTGTCAAACAATGCCCAATGGATAAGTTAATAATTCTAACCTTAACTTTTTCAAATATTTTGAAATTTGAAATATGGTTGCTATTTAAATGTGGGGAATATGTCACTATATAATGTTACACAATCTGGGGTAATACTTTGACTTATCGTGTATCTTTACTTGGACAGCCCTATTGCGCTGCCTCTGATTTTTGTTTGGCTTTATGTGACCGGCTGATATCAATACTATTTATCAATATAAATGGGTGATCCTACAACCAAATCAATTTAATATGCAATCATAAATAATATTTCAGTAAATCACGTATATTAAAAGTTTAGTGCAACAAATTAAATCTTAGAGAGTCAAAATCCATTCAAAATTACGAGCAAATGAAATTACGAGCAAATTAAATCTTAGAGAGTCAAAATCCATTCAAAATTACGAGCAAAGCGATACTCAGGGCTATTAAAATAGAGTTTGGTAAAAAAAATAATGAGATTGAGCATCCTGTGGTGAGCGTGGGTGTTGAGGGAAGTGGAGGGGATATGTACTGCAGCATTATTCGTGAATCTAGCGGAAAAAAGCCAAGTGTATACGACATTTACCTTTGCCCACCCAAAAACTTGTTTACGCTATACTAGTGTCGTCTGCAGCAGCTCATTGCTGACAATTTTAGTAAAAGCCAAGCGCCAGCACTTATATTTATGACTGTTTAATGTGTATTTATTATTTATGATGTATTGTGTAAGGTTTTTAAATTCACCAAGTAATGTGTTTGTTAAATAGTTACTTTTCTTCACTACTGCTTAAATATCATCTACTTTAATAGTAAATATATTATTGATTAAAATAATTGATCCCTTTACCAGGACTCCTTGCGCTTTAAAATTTACTGTATTTTGCTTCATTTTGCATGCAATTTAATTGCTCTTTTTGTTTGATAGTTTTTTCCTAAAAGTATATAAAAATAAACTTATCCCTACGAAAAAAATTCCTGAAATATATTCCCGGTCACCCAACAACCACTGATATTTGGCGTTTGCCCCCCCCCCTCCCCCTGGAAAATTTTCTGCCATCTCCCTTGCTATAGATACAGGTAGCAGACCAAGCCCGTGGTAAGTAATTACTCGTACGTCTTGGACCTAACTTGTTTCTCTGTAAAATAAAAATATATGCTATACGATATCCTACATTATATATCCTATCTATGTCTCTGAATATAAGTAGAAATTCCCAAAGTCATTTTTTTTTTCATTTGTTTGTTTGCTTTGTTTTTGCTTTAGTAACTCAATTTTACATATGTGGGGATTTTTTTTGGGGGGGGGAGAGGATTAACTGAAGAAAAGTTGTTCCCCAGGGAATTTTTTGAGGTGCTTGTGTATTATTCAGTACACACTTGAGAATTACGCTCAGGATATATCTCAGAAAACCGGTTTCATAGCTGCAAAGACAAGTGACGGATGATAGAATGCATTGGACTGACACATGGGCGCCCATAAGGGAGGGGGGGGGGCAAAGGGGCGCCAGCCCCCTCCCCCCTGGCTGAATGACGGTGTTATATATTTGTATTAATTTAAAAAAAACTTTCCACAGAATAAGTTTTCAAAGAAAAGTAAAGAGCTCTATTAAGCCAAAAATGGGCAGAAATAGAGTCAAATAATCTTCCAAGAGTAAAACTACCACAAATCACTATCAACAATTAAATTAAACTTATAACGATCAAAAATTATAATAAATAGCCGAGTCCAACTCAAAACGAGCAAAAATTAACATTACTTGGGCTGACAACCCTCATGCCTTCTCAAGACCAGAACATAACTTAGGGTTTACTGAAAAAAATAAAAAATTACCGTGGATTGTCAGTTTAATTTACCTATACTGATATTTAGCTCCGCTTATTATTCTAATTTCTGTTCATTTTGAGTTGCATTTATTTATTGATAGTGATTTGTGGTAGTGTTACGCTTGGATCATTACTTTACTTCATTTCTGTCCATTTTTGGCTTAATGGAGCTATTTATTTTTCTTTGAAAAGCTTGTTTTTGTGGGAAAAGTTATTTTAGATGAATTTCTGTTCGTTTTATTGACAAAGTCATTTTCAAGAAAAAAAAACATTTTATGTCGTTTCGTTTTTTTCTTCTATAAGCATCCATAGTTTGGCATGCCCAATATCCCTAAAGACATAGTTTCTGGACCGTTCCACTATGCTTTTATGTCTTTTTGAAAACCTGCATGTATACAATTTTTTCGTTTAATTGGAAGTTTCGCCTTAATACTTCCTAGAAGTTTCACCTTAATACTCTAAGCGTCATTAGTTACAGTAACTGAAGTTGTAGTACTAAAAGTATACACATATTGCCTTCTGGCTAGTTCAAAATCCCCCATAACTTGCTCTTAAAGATCTAACTTAAAAATATAAATTGTTCTTGAGATATTGCTTTGTCATCTTTGTCACATTTTTTTTTTTATTTAGTTCAACGTCCGCCTAAATATTTCTCATATTTGATTACTGAAGACATTGTTATTTTCCCTTTAGACTATTGGCTACAAAATGACTGTCTCACAATTTCGATCGAATGTGTTTGGGTAAAAGAGGATATCACGGAGAGGGGGGGGGGGGCTATTTTCTCTCCATCACGCTTGACTCTTAAAATGGAACTAGAAGTATGCATTTCCAATCAAATGAGCCTCCTCTAAAGTTCACAAAACCCCCTCTTCATAAAAACCTTACATTTCCACCGGAGCTTAACTTAAAACCCTCATCCCCATACTTTGGGGGGTTGTGTCAACCCCAAAGGCCGTGTTATGAGATCTTTGGACTATTTTTGAAAAAATAGTTAGGGGAAATGATGGGCGTGGGAGGGGTGGTTGCCCTTCAGTCACTTTTGACTATTAAAGATGGCACTAGCCCTTTCAATTACCAACCGACTAAGCCCTTTTCGAAGTTTCTGCAACAACAAATGGCCATCTTAAAAAATCTATCAGATGTGTTTCTAGAAAATACGACGTGTGTGTGTGTGTGGGGGGGCTATTTGACTTCTGATCACTTTGACTCTTAAAAAGAGCACTATAACTTCTGATTACCAATCCAATGAGCCCTCTTTGAAGTTTATACGACCCCCATTTCTATAAAAAATGTTATATGCCCCCAGGGCGTAACTTACAACCCTTGATCTGAGGGCTATATGGAGGGGGGGGGGTATCTTCAAAGACATAATTTCTGGACCTGTAGCGATAAAAGATTTGTACTTGTGGCGGTAGAAATTTCTCCGATAGCGCCGCTTATAGCGCTGGAGATTGTGTCAACTAGGCTAGCGCCGCTCTCAATTAATGGGAGAAAATTGAATATGTAGACATATAAATGTGACCTCTTTTTTCTCGAGCTATCTGGAGATCAGATTCCTTTGGGAGCATTTACCTTGGAGACTTACGAACTAATTACCTATTATTGGACTAGACGCAGACATATAAATGAAATAAACACAGATAAAAAAGACAATAGATTTATTGAACTTACATGCTTAGTTGCACAGGAACGGGTCACTTCAATGACAATAACTGTGACCAAAATACAATAATTTCGTCTGAATTTCTCTAGGTCTGAGGTACTAGTCGTTTCAGATCTGACTTAAGATTAAAATTAAAAAACACATTTACCCCACTCCCAAACGCAGTTCTTTCGTCCTGCACTGTAAGGACTGCCCGCCATTGGCCCAAGAGGACCATGGATGTAAATCTTTCGTCCAATAGTCTCTTTTAAATGTTTTTGATGATTCAAGCATTCACACGGTTTTTTTGCCATTTAAACTTTCTTAGAAATGTTGTGCATAGCATTTTTTTGCTACAATTATCTTAGCGAAATTCGAACGACTAGCGTCGTTGTTTGACTGAAGCTAGAATGCAATTTATCTTTTTGCTGATTAAAATTTTTAGACTCTAGGAAGCGGTATTTGAGCTCAATTAGGGGACGTTTAATTTCTGCCCGAATCATCTTTAGAAGGAAGGAATCTTGTATTTTAAATATATCGCCTTTTACTCCTGGTACACATCACCCTTCCTATCAAGTAATGACGTCCCGTCATTAGTAACTGCTTATTAGGAGTGCTTAAAATTTTTCAATTATTTTTTCTTATTTTATTCTACATCCCTATCTAAAATTCATCTATCGGACTAAGATTATTTATGGTTCTAGGTTAGTTACTATACTAAGGATTTTTTTTTCAATATCTAGCACTGATTACTTTTACATTTCCAACAAAGTTGGGGCTATTCTACTTTTACATTAGTTTTATTTTTATTTTGCTGTCTATATGACGTACTACATACTATCTACACTACGTTAAATGAATAACATGATAATATTACACCTAATTCTACTTGTGGTACATACATGAATGATTTATAACATACAATATTGGGTTCATCATATTCCCTGATAACATTAAAACACTTTCACTATTGGGATTTTTGAATTGCCAAAGTTATTAGGAAGTAACACATGTAGCTTCACATCTATTCATCACCTTTTGTGTCCTTAGTGTACTACACCCTTCTGTTGTAAATTACTGTCCTTCACTCCTTTTGTCCTGGCAAAAATTTTGAAGCACTTACGTTATGGTTTCTTCATGGAACAGTTCGAGTCTAGTTGTCTTTACACGGTAAGTTTTCCCTAATAGTCAACTGGGAAATGACCGTTAAATATCGTTCTAATAGTCAACTGAGAAATGATTCTTCCCACTACAGGTGTTGGTGTTTTTCTTCTCAGCATATCATTTTTAGGATTTTTGAGGCACATAGAGAATGTATTCTCGCGTAAAATTGTTCATTTGTGCCTTTTGAAACGGGTTGTCGTCATACTATAGTGACTCTTTTAATACATTGTCTTTAAATTCAACTTCAAACATCTTCAAATATCATTTAACTTTAAATATCGTTAAATATCGTGTGCTGATCGATGGGATTCTCAGAATTAAACTTCAAATTATCTTCAACTTCAGCTTCAAATATCTTCAAATTTAAATATTATTTAACTTCAAATATCGTTAAATATTGTTATCTTGTACTGCTCGATGGTGTTCTCAGAATTAAACTTCAAATTGTCTTTAATTTCAGCTTCAAATATCTTCAAATGTCTTTACATATCATTTAACTTCGAATATCGTTAAATATTGTTTATCTTGTTCTGATCGATGGGGTTCTCAGCATTTATGTGATTATGTAGTTCGTTAAAGCACTTGATACTGAAGTTCAAATATAGTGTTACCTGATACGTAATATGGTTCATAGTCGAAGAAACAACGATCAAGGGTAACTGTTGTTCTCGTAGACGAAGTTGGGATGAAAGTTGCCTGGAGTTATGGTGAGTACTCTTCGTTGGTTGAGATATGATGAAAATAGATGCTACTGGGTCGTATCTGTACTGGGCAGCTCATTGTAATACTCAATGACCAATGTGTCCATTTACTTTCCTGTAATAAAAACAACGCGGCAGAATCACATGTTCTTTGAAGTAAATACACATACAATTATTCACGCATTAATTGGGTTATAATTGTTCCCATTGGGAAGTTCAATACATAGAGGTTTCTTATAAAATATTAATTCTACAACTTTAAGTATGGTCTCTTATTATACTTTCTAATATATACTACTACATACACTTTATTTTAACTTCTTTCAGCACTTAGTTAATTAGATTTAAAATAATCATTTAAACAGAGTTTATGTTACATGGTTAATTTTTGAGGTCTAATTTTTACAACTTATTTCATGCCTGCATTGTTCACGCAAGTCCGTGCTGCATAAGAAACGCATGTGCAGCGTCATAACCACACTGTTTTACGCAAACGATACTACAATGGGGGAACAAGACATAACAAGCACGAATGGAGACCTCTCTACCCATTTGTTTTCTAATGTCTTCCCTATTTCTTGGCTTAGACGTTCTCATTGGGTTCCGGTTTAACCTCAGCATTTTTCCGTAATTGCAAGTCAACATTGGTGCCTCATATTCGCCTTTCGAATAAGGTCATTAGATGCAGGATTCCAAGCTTGCCTGCGTAGATTCCAGTTGATGCTTGGCAAAGAATATAAGTGTAATGAAGAACTGACATCAATATCTTTTTAGAAGGCTATTGTTTGAGCAAATCCTTCAGAACTAAATAAATGAATATGATATATTTATATCATATAAAATAAAATAATTATAATCTGCACTAAGATAAAATATTTCATATAATTAGACGCTTCTGTACTGGTAATTTCTTGTTTTGGATAATATCCATCTTGGTTAGGACATGGGTCGATTTTTCATGGAAAATCCGAGGGAGACCTGAGTCAGTATAGGTAAAATATAACGTGACTGACTTGCGAAAATATGTCACAAAAATTAGAGCACAATATATGTCATAGATAAACCAATGAAATTAAAGGGCATTTTGTCACTGAACTATAGAACAGTGATCTCTCTGTTATTGTATACGTCATAGATATAAACTAATGAAATTAATTTTTTTTTTCGCCAAGGAGCTAAGGACATTAATGTCTCTGTTTCTCTTTGGAAGTAATGTTTAACACAGAGCTGTAGGACAGCATACGTCATAGATGCAATATAATGAAATTTAAAAGCTTTTCTCTTTTTTTTTCTCCTCGGAGCTATAAGAAAGTAAACTCTCGGTTTCTCTTTTAAAGCATTCTGATCCAAAATACGAAAACTTAACTAGCTCACAGAAGTTTCTATTCAACCTTTAAGTATTGTTTTGACTGGCCCTGATTGGCATAAAAATACTAATTTCTTACACTTGAGGGACTGAGAAATATCCCTTCCTACGGTCCTTTACAAAAAAATTACAAAAAACAATCATGGGCCTTGAGTTCCTCCCCGGGCTTCCCACAAAACGTGGGCCAACACCACTTGTCGTTCTCAGTCGACCACGAGCTTCCTACCTTTGGTTATTTTCTGTTCCAACCTTTCTATTATCCTTTGAAAGGGCATAAAAATAACACTAACAAAAATAAGACATCTAAAACTTAATCAAATCCTTACTTGGTTAACTCTACTTGCACACTCTTAAATTTATTATGGTGTTAAATTTATTATCTTTGAAATTTGTCTTTACGTTAATTATGGATATTTCCATCTGTCAGGTTTTTTTACCGTTCTACCTGACTGTGTCGTTATTTTCTCCTCTGTTTCTTGTGGTTTTTTCTTTTCCAGTTTGTCTAGCGAAATAAGGTCAAACTTTTTGTATTGTTTTTTCAAAAATTCTTGCCCTTTTAATTTCGTTTGTTTCCCGTGTGCGGCTGCTGAGGTCGGCCTTGATTTCTCTATTTCTTTAGCTACTATATGGTCTGATTCACCATCAGACTCTTCGGAACTAGTTTCCGACGAATCCGGATTAGAACTTTCAGAGGTGGCACTTTTTGAGGTGTCACCTGCCCTTCCTTCGTAAATTTCTACTCCTCTGGAAGTAGAAGGTTTATTCCCTAAGTCCTCGTTTTGAGTTCTCAACACGGGGGATTTGAAAGATTCTTGAGAGCTTTGGGAGGAATCAATAGTTTTTGCGGGGTTCCTCCATTGTTTGAATGCCATGTCCTCAGGGGGATGAGGCATTTTTTGCACTAGGGTTTCCCTCCATGAAGTCCATTGTTTAGGTTTGGCCTTGGATACAGTTATATCATGATATTGACCTTGCTGGTCATCCTTTGGAGTTTTATTCCCGGGCAATGTACTTTGACTCGTTTTTATGGGAAAATTTATTAAATCCATAGCTTCTCGCAGGTTTGTTTTAGTTAAATCTTTGGGAGGAGTTTTCTTAACAGTAATACCGGGGGTTTCTACAGCTCTGTTTAATTCTTCCTGTAAAGACAGGCGCCTTTCTATTGGTGTTGCAGGGGAAACCATATCGTCTGGAAATCTTTTGGGGGGACATGGGGTAGAAATTCTATCGGGGAAAAATTGGGTTTTTGGAGATATTGTATAATCTAAATCTCGTGCACTCGCCGATGAATAACTTTTTGGACTTTTGGGCGTTCTTATTCTTACTGGTATTAGGGATTTTTTCTCTGGAACAACTAGATTTTCCATAGCTAAAAATTCTTCAAAATTTTCCTGATCACTGTCATTCTCAAAATAGTCTTGCTTGAAATTAAAGGGTTTTAGCTCTGCCAGTCTTGACCTAGGGGGCTCATTTTCCGAATCTGACGAATCAATAGAAGAGGGATGTGATACCCATCTCTCTGGAAATTTGGCTCTTTTTATTCGGCTAACATGCACCTTGTAAGTTCTTCCACTATCGGGGTTTTCCATTTTAAAGGTATATTCATTATCGTACTTTTTGACTATTCTGTACGGTCCAGAGTATTTGTTGGAAAGTTTTTTTCCTTCCGTTTTTGCCTCGTTCTTTAGGTAAACGAAGTCTCCTACTTTGAAATCTATATTCCCCTTAACTTTGGGTTGGTTTCTTAGCTCTTGGTTTATTTTACATTTTTCCAGCTCTTGCCTAACTATTTTATAAGTTTTCCTCATCCTATCTATGAATTCTTGTCCATAATCTTCTGAGCTATTATAATACTGCCGAGATTCAATAATCTCATTATACGGGATTCTAAAATCTCGACCAAAAAGTAAATAAAATGGATTGTCTCTGGTTGTTTCGGAATAAGCAGTGTTGATTACGTTAGTTAAATAAGGTAAGAATTTATCCCAGTCGCTCCTATTGTCTTTCGTATAAATACTTAGAACGTTCAAAAATATTTTATGCCTGTTTTCTATTTTGCCATTAGCTTGTGGATGGTA
>JAQQPU010026577.1:0-11437 GCA_029168905.1 Artemia sp. Kazakhstan ARC1039 | reverse complement strand
AATAAAAATATATTAAGACGCAAATACAAAGTTTCAAAATACCACTTTTTATTAAGATAAGGAATATATCCTGCCAAGTTTCTGCTTAACGGTAAATTGAGAAATACCACTTCCTAGCTAATTGCATCGGTTGGTTAAAGGAAGGTGTGGTTGATGAAATGTATAAAAGATACATTTTATGGGAAGGGGCGGACTGTTAATAACTAGATATAGACTGATACTAACCTTATGCTGGACTGACCTCTGGTCTGTTGTTTTTAGAAATATCTTGGAATCTTGTCGGATCATTGTAAGTGTCTGTATCTTATTATATATTATTGTAGTTTCTGAGACTTGTGGTCTACTTGGGACAGCCAGTCCCAGTAGAATATCTATATCTGGAATTATTATATGTGTAAATTGAATAAAAGTATTGTATTTTAGACAACCTCTCTACGATCTACCTTTAGCCCCTCGAACAAACCCAGTCGGTACGCTTCATTAGTCCGGTCATAGCCTAAGGCACGCTACCAAAGTTTAATTACCTTAGGGCCAGAGTTTATCTCCCCTATAAAGGGAGAATAAAGGCATCTACAACAACTACACCCAAATACCATAAAATACACGTCACAACAACTTCACAATAATATTTGGAAAGAAGAAAAAAAGCATCAAGTGGTATGTTCACCTTTTTTGTAGGCCAGGGTAAAATTCCAGACAAGCTACATTTTGCTATCTGGGAGAGTCTTTATGTTAGGAAAATGAAACTTTCAGGGATGGATCTAAAGACAAAAGAATGTCATGGAGAGATGTTTTGAAGCACATACCTCTACTCCTTCTCTAGAGGGTACTAACCTTCAAAAATATTTGTCTTATAAAAGTGAAACCTAGCAAAATAGATTTTCTGCTTAAATGGAGGTATTTGTACATTAGATGGGGGGGGGGGAGGGTGGTGTTGTAAAATTACCATAAAATAAAAACTTGGTAAGTAAAGTTGGTAAAATAAGGTACTTCCTAGGAAATACAGGGTATAATTGGTGTTTCAGAGTTGCCCTGTAGCTACAAGACCAGTTGAGCATTTCTTTTTCAGCATCACTTACAGCTTTTAATGAAATTTTTTAATGATTCTGAATTTTCTTGGCTTAAAAAAGGTAATGCCACTTCATCTAGAGTTTCATCAATTTAATTAACTGTCTAGTTTATCCCATTGGTAATCTTGTGCCTAGAGTAATACCTCAGCAATTGGACAGTTCCTGATTGTAGACATTCATTTTGTAAAAAATAAACAATAAAATCAAATTTACCACTATTTGGGAGTAAAATTATATTAGTAATTTTTTTCTACATTTAAACCTAAGAAATATTACCCTAACAGCCTTGCATATATTAAATATCTGTATTCAGCCACATTCCTAATACCATATACATGTTACTTTTCATTTATTTATAAAAGTACTGAATACAATAAAAAAGAGGTTTGCAACATTTTGATGACTTTGAGTAACTAATCAATGGACTGTAATAGCAGAACATTTAGATACTTTCATAGTCATTAAGACTGTCATCAACGGGATTTGCTTTCAAATCCAGCTCCTCTCTTTCAGTCTTAGATTCTAATTCAAGTGACCATGTCTGTTCTAAAGCCCCCCCCCAACAAAAGTTTTGGATACAGCCCTGAGGATTATATATCAATTTCTCCTTCCAAATTTTCTGCAGGGCAGCAGGGAATATTCCGCAGGGGAGAGGTAAAGGCTGGCTCCCAAGGAAAAGACATCATGAATTTAAGATGTGAAATGTAAAATAAAAATGAGGATATTAATTCTACTTTGGCCCTCCACATTGTTGAAAATCCAGATCATGTAGTTCTTTTTGATGAGGCAACTTTAATATTTGAAGGAAATGACTTTCCACATTCTCTTTAGGAAGGCAATCAAACAGTCTTTCTTCTGCTTAGGTTAAAGATAATTCAAAAGTTTAGTTTTACTTCTATGGCTGAGCAGAAGTCCCTGACAAAATATTTGTTTCTATAATTTTTGCTTCTTATTTGTCCATTATTATTTTTTTCTTGTTTGTCATATGCCAATTCTGCTTGTAGCCCTTTCTGTCTTTAACAGTTCACAGAACTAATGTAATTTTATTTCAGTGAATATTTCACCATTTTAAAATTATAAATACCTGTACTATAATACACTTTATTGTTCTGATAACAAGAGACCTAAGTCAGACCAAAGTATAATCACCTACAGAACAAGCACTGACAAAACCTATCCTTTCCACACAAAAAAATGACCCTTTGTATACCTATGCGAACCTGGCAACGGAAGTATAATCGCCTACGGAACAAGTACGTCACTCGTCGCCTGAATCACGCTCTAGCATAATTATTGGCCGGAGCAAAGTACTTTGGCTTGGAGCGATTAAGTAGTACAACATTTTGCGTCTAGAGGCGCTGAGGTACGCGGGGTCACTTTTGGAGAGTATTTTCAGTACTTGTTCCATAGGTGATTATACTTTGAGTCAAACAGATGACCTTTTAAACTGGGTAACAGCTAAATGCAAAACATAATCATATTCAATGCTTTTTCTGCCAGCCTCTTTGTGCTTTTATGCTCTGAAAATTGCAAGGCCTCATAAAATATGCCAGTAAAATATGTAATATACCAGCAAAATATGTAAAATACTGGCAAAATTGGCCTCATAAAATATGTCAGTAAAATATGTAATATACCAGCAAAATATGTAAAATATTGGCAAAATACATAAAATAGGTAAAATACCAATTTTACAGGGGTCTGTAAAACTACAGTTAAAAATGTAAAATACCCAATTTCACCAGTTATAACACCAGGGGGGGGGGATAGAGAGCAAAATTTGTTAGCTACAATTATTCTGCATATTATGAAGCATGAATTGTTGGTACTATTCTATTAAACAAGTTCTTTTAACAGAGAATTTGATTGCAAACATTGGTTTGTCACTGTGTTTACAATATTTAGACTTTAGTTTTTCTGGGGTTTAGGGGGGAAAAGGTGCCTATGTTAGGTTACGCATTTAATATATGCTATGCTTTCCCCCCCCCCGCTAATGTGCAAATATATAGCCAAAAAAAATTTCTAAACTATAATATTTTCATCATTTTTTGTCTTGTTTTGTTAGCATTAATTTTTTGTTTTGTTAGCATTTCTTTTCATTTTGTGGCAAGAGTGATTATTATATTTGGAAAGAGCATAAAACAAGGCATTGAGTGGCATGTTCACTTTATTTGTAAGTCAATATGAACAGTGGAATATTTACCATTCTGACTGTAGAGGGAAGTTTATTTCTTAGCCTAACTACCTGAATAGTCTGTTAATATAAACATTACCCCAAAATAAGTGATGGTAAAATTGTACTTTAGCTACTTTTGGCTATCTTGGAAAGGGGTTAGGATAGGAAAAATGAAACTTTCAGGGATGGGTCTACAGACTAAATTATGTCTGGGAAGGTGTTTTGAAGCTCTTACCTCCACTCCTTCTCCCTCTAGAGGAGCCTAACCTTTGATGACTTTTAAAAATCTTTGTGTTATATAAGTGAAACCTTGCAAAATAGACCTTCTGCTTAAATGAAGTACAACAAAATTTTTCAAACTTCACAACTTTGCTCAATCCCAATTTATAAGGTTTTAAAGATATGCAAATATATTTCCTAAATTTTGAAAAGAACATTGATATGGCTTAAAATTCTACTCAAATAAAAGGAATTGCATTTTCAGAACTAAAGCCAGAGAAAAAGAAACTGACATCTGAAAATTAAGGTAAAATGTTGTTTTGTCAAAATTTCAATAGTTGTTTTATCAAAATTTAATTGTTTAAGTGTTTATGGACTTGCATCACCAAATTATGTCTCTCAATGGTCTAGTAGTGAACATAATAATAATAATATTTCCCTGTCTGATGCTGACATTTCTCCTGTTTCTTCAGCAACAACTTGCTTACCTGATGTTTCTTCTTTGTTGTTTCATAGTGCATTATGCAACAACTTTACCAGTACTTTAGCTCCTGCATCCTCTCAGATTCCTACCTCTCAGGGAATGAGGTTCCTTTGCTCCAATGTTGATAGCCCCCCTAAGAAGCTTTCTGAACTTTCCTTTCATATGAAATCTGAAGGAGTGGACATTGCAGCAACTACAGAAGTTTCACCAAAAAATACCCTGTCAGTCCTAACTCCTGATGGAATCAAAATCAATGGTTACCAACTATTTTCTAATCTGAATTCCCCACTTTGACACAAAAGAATGTGTCTTTATATTAGAGATGGACTAAATGTTAGTCTCATTCAATTCAATTCTCTGAATACTGATGGAATTGAGTCTGTGTGGATTAAAATACACAATCATAGAATTTCAATTGTAGTGGGTGTTGTTTATAGAAGCCCTAGTGCTCCGTGTGTTTTAGACTCTGAATCTAATTTGGCTACTATGTTGCCTCATGTGATGTCCAAATTTGCCAGCTATGATTTTGTTCTTATGGGTGACTTTAACCTTCCTGAAATCCAATGGATTGATGGATCTGATTTTATAATAGAGATTCTCCTTTTTTGTCTGCCCTCTCTCATAATTGTGAGAGAGGGCCTCTGTCAAACAATCTCATAACCAACTCATTACAGGGAAGGTCAAGTCTCCAACATTCTTGATCTGGTTATACTCTGTAACCCTGACCTACTTATTAAGAATGTAATAACCACACCAGTTGGTAATAGCAACCATGTAGTAATTATTTCAGAGCTATGTCTGCCTACCAAACAACCTTCCTCTAAGCAACAAAAATTTGTAAACTACAAAATAATCTCTGATAAACTTGCCAAAGTCAACTGGAAAACGCTTATTACTGATGATATTGAGGAAAGTTGGTCAAATGTAAAAATGGAAATTCTAAATGTTGAAAAGTCCAGCACCAGAATTTTTCAGGTAAAATAGGCCAAAACTTTACCATTTCTAGCCCCTAAAGTAAGCAAGCTAATCAATTGAAAACACATAGCATACATAGAATCACTATAGAAAAAATAAGACCACAGAAAATTATCTAGTCTTCAAATCCTTTCATAATCAAACAACAAACCAAATAAAGGAGTTGAAGAATATGTTTGAGGAAAAACTGACTGAGGAAGTTAAAGATAACCCTAATTCTTTCTGGTGTTATACCAGTCAAAAATGTAGCAGGAGACACACAATCCCAGATATCCTGCACAACAGTAAATAAGTTGCTGATCCTTAACTGACAGTTGAAATTTTCAACAAATACTTCTCTTCTGTTTTTTGTCTAACTCCAGTATTGTATATCCTACACCTCCTTTATATAACGTATCACACAATATGGAACCAATTCCCATTACAGACACTTTGGTTCTAAAGGAACTCACATCCCTAAAACTGAATAAATCTATTGACCCAGACAGCATTCGCCCATACATCCTACATGAATGTTGTACAGTTTTGTGTCAATCTCTTTCCCTGCTGTTGAATTTATCATTAAATCTTTCTAGACTACCCCAGGACTCAAAAACTGCACACATCATTCATAGTTTTAAAAAGGTAGGAAGGACCTTGCCAAAAATTACTGACCCATCAGCATGACATCAGCAGTTGTTAAGGTTCTTGAAAGAATAATCAACTCTTCAGTTGTTAAACACCTTGAAGCAAACAATGTTTTACACAGTTCACAACATGGCTTTTGTTCTGGAAGATCTGTTGACACCAATCTCCTCAAATCATATGATCACATCACCAAGTTGTTTGATATTGGGGTGCCTACTGACATGATTTGGCTTGACTTCTCTAAAGCTTTTGACAAAGTATGTCACAATCAACTTGCAATTAAATTATGCACAGTAAAGCTTGAAGAGAAATCCCTGCTCTGGATCCAATTGTTCAGTTATTTGATGACTCTGGTAATTGTATTCTTTCTTCCTCAATGTGTCTTGTGAGTGTAGTTCCTCAGGGAAGTGTCTTGGGTCCTACACTATTTAATATCCTCATCAATGATGCTCCTTCCATTATCTAAATCAACCCTTAAATCAAGTAATCAACTCTTTATGCAGATGACCTGAAGCTTCTTGGACTAGCTTTTTTTCCAGTGAAGATCATTCCCTGCTACAAAATAATCTTCAACTGCTGGGTCCTGGCTTTGTGAATTCAATGTTGCCAAGTTCTATTTCATTCACTTTGGCAAACTGAAACCTTGCCACTCTTATTTTTTTTATTAGGCCACCCACTCTCTTCTGTAAATAATGAGCAAGATCTTGGTGTCATTATTGACAATGAACTAAAATTCAGTACTCATGCTAAGAGGTCTGCTGCTGGGCTAGTTTGACCTTGGGATTGATTAAGCATACTATTTCCTCTCATTCCCCTAAAGTCATCAGTCTTCTTTATAAGGGACTTGTGCATCCTAAGCTTGAAGTTGGAATGTCTCTTGCATCTCCATATTTTAAAAAGACATAGAAGTTCTCTGGCATGCAAGAGCTTTCCTACCCTGTAAGACTATCAAAGATGAATCTCCCTACACTTGTTTACAGGAGAAATAGAGGGGATGCTGTTTTAAACTTTAAGTTATTGAGGGATAATATTCTCCCAGCATTATTCCCTACTGTTGGTACCAATTCAAGAACTAGAGGGCATTGCCTGAAACTTGTCAAGCAGTCTACAATTTCTAGAGTGTGTACTCAATTCATCTTAACACGTATTGTCAATAATTGGAACAAATTATCTAATGAAACAGTTACTGCTGAATCCATTGATGTTTTTAAATGAAGGCTTGATGCTGAGTGGTCCTCCAGAGAGTGTAAACTCAATTGGGATGCTATCAAAGATGCAACAGTGACCCTGCATACAACTAGTCATCATTCCAGAGCTCTACAAGGAGATATCCTTAGATTGCTCCTAGCTGCAATTTAAGGTAATAGAGACCTGTCATTTAGGCAAATTTCAGGACCCACTAGAGGGAGAAGTAGTGGAGGTAGTTACTTCAAAATACCTTCCCATGACAGACTTCAGCCTTTAGACCCATCCCTGAAAGTTTCATTTTTCTAACCTAACCCCTTCCTAAGATAGCCAAAAGTAGCTAAAATAGAATTTTATCAATTTCAATAGGCATAGACATGTCATGTAGGCAAATTTCAGGACCCTCTAGGGGGAGAAGGGGTGGAGGTAGGTGCTTCAAAATACCTTCCCAGGACATACTTTAGCCTGTAGACCCTACCCTGAGTTTTATTTTCTTAACCTAACCCCTTTCCAAGATAGCAAAATGTAGCTAGGGTAGAATTTCACAGGCCTACTGGCATCAATATGGTTATTAGGCCTAGCCTTCTAAATTATTTAAGATCAAATGCTTGAAATTATTAGTTTATTGACTTACCTACAGGGACCTATTTTTCGAAATTCTCTGATATATAGCCTACAATTCTTCTCAATTCCTCTTTGGTAACAAAATGTGAGAGTTTTAGTTTTACACAATTTTACTCAATTGGATGCTGTTAGGTAATTTTTTACCAAATCATATTATTCACTTACAAATAAAGTAAACATACCACTCAATGCTTTTTTTATGCTCTTTCCAAATATAATATTCATTTTTGTTGGAAATGAATTTTACCCCACCCCTATTTATACCAATTCAGGGTATATATTTGCACATTAGGGGGGTGGTGGTAAATTTTATTTCTGATATAAATAAAAGGTAAAATTAAACTTTAACCACACCCCCCTAATGTGCAAATATATACCCTGAATTTATATATTTATGGGTGGGGGCTAGAATTCATTTCTGACAAAAATGATTATTATATCTGGAAACAGCATAAAAAAAAGGCATCAAGTGGTATATTCACTTTATTTGTAAGCCAATAATATGATTTGGTAAAAATTTACTGTTTTTTTACCCTACTTTTAATGTCTCAGTTTTATTTTATTCAATAAAGGAGGAAGCCATAGGCTTGTTGCACAACAACACAAAAAAAAAATAACAGCAACACTGCAAAACACAAAACAAGAAATAAAACTAAAAAATATTCATAAATAATATACAACTATGCAACAACTATATTACAGAAACTGTTTTTTGTAGAACTCAGTTTCAACAAGAGTACTCTTAAATGATTGCACTGTTTGCATAGAAACTATGGTATTGGGTAAGCTATTCCAAAGTTTAGTTGCATGGTTAACAAAGCTACATTGACCAATTTTCTTGAGCACTTGTGGCTGATACAGTTTATACAAGTTTTGTCAAGTGGCTGAGTAATGGCTAATTTTGAAAAAATCAGCACAGTCCACATTATCAACACCCTTCATAATCTGGAATGTATTGATCAGGTCAATCCTATCCTGTTGAAACTCCAGAGAAGGAAGTCCCAAACACTCCAGTCAATGCTGATATGGTAAATGGCTCAAATTTTGACACCTGATGTTGAACCCTTTCAATTTGCTGCAAGTCACATTTCCATGTAGGAACCACACAGAGGAACAATATTCTACCACCAGGCATACTATTGTCTTGTATAGTGTCATAAAAGTGTGAAGATTAAATTTCATGAAACTTCTCTTAATCCAAAGGAGACTGTAATTAGCATTTTGTGAATTATTGACACATGCTTGTGAAACTTCAACTGGCTATCAAAGTGGATACCTAAATCCCTTACTGAATCTGAAGATAAAACAGGTGTATCACCAAGAAAATAATGATAAGTTGAGCTTTTTGAAAAGTAATGGAGTACAAAACATTTTTGACGGTTTACAAACATGGAGTTCAATTTACACCAATCATTTAGGGCATTCAGATCCTGTTGAATAAGGGTGACATCTACCAGGGAGGTAACACTTTTATACAGTTTTAAACTGTCTGCAAACAGTTTGACAGTGGAGTGACAAATTACTTTAGGCAAATTGTTGACAAACAAACAAAATAAAACTGGGCCCAACCAACAGCCCTCTGGCACACCACTCAAAATCGGACTCTCACTTGAAAGTGCACTACCATCTATAACTTGCTGGGAATGGCCTGATAAATAATCTGTAATCCATGTCAAAGTTTTACTGCCTAGCTTATACTTTTCACATTTTTCAAGCAACAAACTAATTGACACTTTGCCAAATGCTTTACTGAAGTCAATGTACAAGCAATCAAACTTCTAACTGAGATCAGCCATATTTTGAAAATCTTTTACAACTTCTAGCAACTATGTATTACATGACCTGTTTTTTCTAAAACCATGCTGTGACAGATGCCATAGTTCATTTTGGTTGAAGTAATCCTGTATCCAATATACAATAATCTTTTCAAGAACTCTTGAAAAAGTTGAGGTGTTTGAAATTGGACAATAATTTCCAAATTGGGATTTAGATCCTCCTTTGTGGAGTGGCTTTACAACTGCTTTTTTCCATGCTGCAGGGCATTTACCATTCAGTAGACAGTGGTTAAACAAAAACGCAAGAGGTTCAGCTAAACACATGGCTGTCTTCTGAAGAAAAGTGTTAGAAATACCATCTATATCTGGAGCTTTATTAACAGAAAGGTCACAGAGAATTTTTAAAACCTGCTCTGAAGAAATATCAGTCATTGAAGGGCACTTTGTCTGCTGAAACAAATTTGGTAAAATAGGGTGGACTGCATGCATGGACATCATTTGGATTTACAAAAACTGACAAAAACACTTGATTAAACACATCAGCCTTTTTCTGATCATCACTTATTAATTCACTTATAGTTGGGTCATCAAAAATGCACAAATCAGTTGAGGAGTCAGTCTTATTTCTATTGACATACTTCCAAAACTTCTTTGGACACCCTCAAATGTTAGTAATAATAGACAATTCAAGTGATTCCTGGTTAACATGTAGAGAACAAGTGGCACAATTCCAAGCCATTTTACACACACACCAGGAGTCTTCATTTTTTCCCAACATATACTGTCTCCATTGTTTATTTTTAACACTAATAGCATCAAGTACAAATTTTGGCAGCCGTCTTCTTTTTCTTGAACCTTCTTTTATGTAATAGCATGGAACAAATCTATCACATGCATCTTTTACAACCTCTTGGATGAACTCAAAAGCAACAGCCCCACCCACATTACTAGACTGTAGCTCCTCAACAATAGAAAAAGAACAGACAAAGTCTTGAATTTCATCGTAACAACCCTTGCTTTAATCATAATAAAGTTTAGAACCAGAGTTCACCACTGTACTTACATTCATGGATAGAGACATAACTACATGGTTGCTTTTACCTAGAGGTGGCAGCATCTCAAGGTCTAGTATGTTATCTGGAGATTTAGTGATCACCAAATCCAGTCCATGGGGAGTGGAATTGCTTCTGAGTCTTGTGGGATCCACAACATGCTGGTGCAAAAAGCTGCCCTGTAAGGTTTGCACAAGTTTAAAAGCAAAACTCTGGTCACTCCCTGATGTAGCTTGGGATAACCAGTCAATATCAGGCAACAGAAACCAGCTATTAGACCTAACAGAAAGCTGATTTTCTTCTGATTCTAGAAATGATACTTTTATTGCTTGATATTTATTCTATAGGCTAAATCACAAATATTAAATATAATTTGTCTTTTTAAAACAGGGACTCTATTTTCAATTTGTGCTGACAAATCATTAGTGAAAATTTGACAAAGAAGGCAGGGTTCTTGTTACTGACCTCATATTGCATCATGCTGTAGTAAAAAGAGGTGGTCCAAAACCCATTGCTATTTTTCTGGAATGCCAAAGAAAAGTGGTCTTTCCCAAAAAGAGGTCTTTTATCCAGGGGGATCCTGAGGTTCATTTTATGGTAAAGTTCTACCAAATCATATTATTGAGTTAGGAATAAAGTGAATACACCATTCAATGCCTTTTTTATGCTGATTACATACCTAAACTATGCTGATTATATACCTAACCCTGAATTGGCATATATAAGGGGAGGGGGCTGAAATTCATTTCCAATAGAAATGATTATTATATTTGTAATCAGCATAAAAAAGGCATCAAATGGTGTATTCACTTTAGTCCTAACTCAATAGGCTAATATGATTTGGTAAAACTTTACCCATTTTATTAGGGGGGGGGCAAACTTCTTAAATGTTGCTGAATTGCTACCTGATTTATGTAAAATTTTCTACAGAAATCAAGAATTTTGCTAAATTTTGACCAGTTTTACAAAATTTCTGCTGAAATTTTTTCCTTTGGCAAAATTTTTACCAAATACCAAAAATTTTGGGGGGGTAGCATGCCACTCCCCCCTCAGGACACCCCTGCTTTTACCCTAGGCCTATAGGCTATCCTTTGGTGTTTTTTTCTAAGCTAGCCTATGGTCTTTCCAAATATAGGCTAACAGGATAGCCTAATCACTTCCAAATTTAATATTTGAGTTTGGAATGAAATTTTGATTCTAAATGTAGGCTATGTTTATTTCTTAACTAGCCTAGCCTATCTCAGTAAAAC
>JAQQPU010026575.1:0-11438 GCA_029168905.1 Artemia sp. Kazakhstan ARC1039 | reverse complement strand
AAATGTTTTCCTATAGCTTCTATAGAATTCAAAAGAAGCATTCTACTGAAGAGTTTTGTTTTAAGAGGAACTGAAGTTTCCGACAACCAGTATAAATATGACACAACACAATCACTTGGCTGCCAGTTGGCTGCAAGACGTCTCATAAGAAACATTTCGCTTCTGAAAGAGATTTAATTGTGAAATAACCGTTTGATTCAGCAAAAGGAGTTGACATTATTTTTACTTTATTGCGATTAGAGTTGCAGCAAATTTTACAATCTAGGAAACACGACAGGAAGTAGAAAGGTGAAAAGATTAGTGGAGGAATTTGAGCGAATTGCGAATTTTGAAGCTACAAGATCAAACCTCATACGATGGAAAAATTCAACTACCTTAGATTCTGACTCGGCACCATTTGAAAAAATAACTGTGCAAATTCGCAAACACCCAAATTGTACCTCACAATTTGCAAGAGGTACGAAATACCGAAAAGAAGGGCCATATACTGGCGCCAAAATAATTAAATATTAAGAAAAGACGGCACCTCTTTTAAACCTCCAAGTACAAATCTCCGGCAATGGGAGAATTCAACTACTCTACTTTCAGACCTCTAAGTTGATTTTTTCGATATCAAAATTATTTATTTGTTAAGCTAGTGTTTAAATTCTTGTAGGTTTGTGCTTGATATGTTCGTTTTTTTAAAGATGTTTTTTTTCCTTTAAGTTTGCATATAAGGAGACAAAAAAAAAACATCTTTTGTTCTGAGATTTCTTCTGACTGAAGAAAGTATCAAAATTTTGTGCACCTCAATTGAAAAATTATTTTTTGTTAAAATTGTGTGTAAATCAAGGTGGTATTTTTTTTGCCTATATATGTTCTTATACTAAATTGCCCAATAGTCCTTTTCAGGGCTAAAAGAAAACTCATAATAACACTCGACACTTGCAAAACTTTATTTCGTTGTGCTATGTATTAGCATCCTAACCATTGTCCTATCACCATCCTAACGATCCTCCTCAAAATACACTGTAAGTTTCAATTTAATACCCTTATTTGTTCCTGGATATTTTTGAAATGTTAGGATTGTGCAGAGCATACAAATTCGCTTTACACACCGAAATAAGAAATCATTGTAAAAATATAATACTAAATACAAACAACCCGATGGCCTGCCACCTGTGCCATCAGCGCGGTGGTGCGCCATCGGACTGTTTGTATTTAATATCATGTTTTTGCAATGGTTTTTTTATTTCGGTCTTCTATGTGTTAGTATCCTAACCACTGTTCAATCAGTTTCCTAACCATTCTCCTCAACATATACTTCAAGTTTTACTTAACAGCCTTAGCTGTTCCTGGATATTTTTGAAATGTTAGGATTATGCAGAGCATACACATTAGCATAGCACACCGAAATAAGAAATCATTGTAAAAACATAGTACTAAATACAAACAACCCGATGGAGTGCTGGAGTGCGGTCAGCGCGGTGATGCGCCATCGGGCTGTTTGTATTTAATATCATATTTTTGCAAAACAAAAACTATATTTTTAATCACCCAAGCAAAATAAACGAAACAAAATATTTCAAACATGTCAGTTTATCAATGAATTAATCAATTCAAAAGGGTCCCAATGACCAATTTTACCTGTCCCATTATAGTCTTAACAACACCAAATTGTATACTTTTTCCTTTCAGCTGCATAAAGAGAGTCATATAAAAGAGGGCCCAAGGGATAATACTTTTTGATGCGTGGACAGGAGTCCACGCTTACGCAGTCCTCAGTACCAAACATTATACTGTTGAGTTACCCCCATTTCGGGTAATCATATGGTTCAGCTAATCTGATGTGCATTGGAAAGGCCTAACCCTGGGATTGTCTCTATCATGATCAAGGCAGCTCTCTAGTCTCTAATCAGGTAAGTGGTTAGTACGACTGGCGAAAAATCTAACGTTTTTAGTAATGTCTTTCAAAATAAATCCGTTTTTTTTAAATGCGACCCAGAAGCTCTAATTAATGAAATAGATGGGGGTGTACACAACTTTTTCACATCAATTAATCAAGTCTCTAAATTATTTTTGAAAATAGCAACGCCCCCTTTCATTTTCATATACAAAAGTTTTTATGGTTTGAACGCAAATTTACTTTTTTAGAAAGAAGATCGGGTGTTTCTCACTCTGTGATCAACACAGCTGAACAGTTTAACCTTTAATTTCTGAGTCCCTCCCCCCTGACACGTTTGTCCGATTTGTAAAAAGCTAACAAGAATAAATATAAACGGATTTTTGATAGGTTTTTTAAAGTTTTTTCTGTATATGCAAAAGTCTTAATGGTTTTTACGCAATTACCTTTTTGAGAAAAGAAAATAGGGGTTTCTCACTCTGCTATCAATACGGCTGAAAAGTTAAAGCAAATTTACAATACAGGAAAGATTTCAGTAAGTGAAAAGGTGAAAAGATTAGTCGAGGAATTTGCACGAATCGCAGATTTTGAAGCTAAAAGATCAAACTTCCGACGATGGAAGAATTCAGCCACCTTAGATTCTGACTCGGCCGTATGTGAAAAAGGAGCTGCGCAAATTTTCAAACAAGCAAATTGTGCAGTGTTTCCACTGGGCATGGTCCAGAAAGAAGTAGACGAGCCCAAAAAATAAGTAGATTAGAAGTAGAAACGGTTTCAAATATAAGTAGAAAATAAGTAGTTTATACATAAGTTATTTAAAGAATTTGGATAAGAAATTAGATTTTCCAAGTCTCACATAAGGCTTTTCTCTGATAAATGACTTTATTTGTAAAACCAGCACACAAACAGAAAGGGATAATATCAGATAAAATACTGGCTAGGTAAGCCGAATGTGATCGGAACAAAAAACATTTAAAACTCTTCCGGCTATAAAGGTGTATTTCACTTCAAAACACTGCTTCACATTTCAAATCAAAGAAGAATTATCTGCTATAGCATTCTGAAGCTGTCGCGTTAGATTTTTCCCGCTTCAAGAGCTTTTAAGCGAATCGTCTACGACCATTTGGTTGGGGCCATCTTTTCCTTATAGTCGACACTTCGTCTCAAGAGTGGTGCAAAGGGTTGCACTGGTTAGCCAATTGTGCTTTTCAGTCGTGATCAATTTTAAGAGACTAAAGAGTCTTTCTACTATGACATTTGAAAATTGCAAACAGAAGAGAAATTCGACTATTTTCAAGACGTTTTCGTACTTTTTACGTCCAATAGGGGTTTTCACACTTGCGACATATTTCCAGACCAAAACTGGGTCAACACTTTCATAGTCTATCTCATCTGGGGAGGGGGGGCAAACTAAAGCCAATTCTCGGCACTCCCTTTCAATGATTGTTTTGTTCCACGAAGGAAGTCCAAAGGATGCAAAAAAAGATTGCGGGGTTTTAGCTTCTCATGAAATAGCGAAAAATGGATTCACAAGCTCAACAAACTTGTATATTTCACCGCCAAACGGGATTATTTTCTGAATTGGTGTTACTGCTTCTTTGTAGAATTCTCAGGCCATACTCTTGACTTTTTCGCTAGTTTCGGCAAATTGGGGATCAGACATCAAATCCAAAAGGTGACTTTCGGCGTTCAAACCAAGATACACCTGGTCAAGCTTAAGGTAATCGTCTTCGTTGACCAAGTCTACATCCTTGTATTTTTTTGGTTCCGAAAGTAGGAAGCAGCAAGGATATTCATGCAGAATGCCCCACTACAGATACTACTTCTTTTTCCAACTTGAAAAATGGGTGCCTCACTCTGGAAAAGCGTATTGAATTCGCTGAATATGGCAAAAGCATATTCTACAAACTCCATGGTTCTTCTACTGCTTAATCCGTCCAGTAAATTATCAAAGCGTCTCATTGCTCCAACATTCTTATTAGTTCTTACAGTTTGTTGAAAAGAAAGCCATCGTGTAGGAGCAAGAGCAACAAACTTTCTTTCAGGAACTTGGGTGAATATTTGAAGTTGCTTGTATGCATGGATTCGCTTGGCACTATGCCTAAAATTTGGATTTACAGTTCAACAAAGATCCAAAGTCCTTTAGACAGCTTTTTGCAGGCATATTGAGAACACAAATGGAAAAGATGGCACGAGCACTTTACTTTCACAACCCAATGATACTTCGTTGTGATGAGCGTTGACAAACTATGGCAACAGCCCATCATAGAGTTAGCTGTGTCTCCACAAAAGCCGACCCAATTCTGTAAGTCAACACTTTCCTTTTCTGGTGTTTGCAAACATTGGCTTAGTTTGTCAAATACCCCATCTGCAGTACTGTCTGCGCAAGATAATATATCGAGCATATCAACCTTCGTCTCTATGCCGCCATCAGCAAAACTGATGCAAATCACCAGCTGTTCATCAGCAGACATGTCTGTGGTTTCATCCACGATTATAGAAAAGCAGTACTATGTCAACGTTCCCACTAGGTCTTCCCTGAAAAAGTGGCTCAAGTGCCTGACGCACCACGTTTGTCACTTTCTGTTTGCCCAGAGCAAGCCTACTCGGTAGGTCTAGCCCTGGTAATGACTTGCTAACTTTGTGAAGTTGTTTCATAGGCTATAAGACTTTGTATAGACATTGCTAACTTTGCGGGGTTGTTGCATAGGCTGTAAGGCAAATCATGTCCCACTAGGAAGCATGCAATTTTACTTTCACTCTCCAACAAACGATTTTCAACTGATTACCCCTGGAAGTGAGATCTTACAGATGACATAGTTTGTGCTAAGATCCAGGCTTTCTCACTAGTAAAGTACGCTGACGGTTGACATGCTTCTGCAAGGATCTCTTACCCTGAGAGCATCTTAAATCTTTCTTTCAGCAATTACAATGTGCTTTCCCATCCCCTCCCAGCTCAAATTTAGTTTTAAAAAAAAAACACTGTCAAAACTAAGATAAATCTACATATATTAAGCATTCACAGAAACAGGTCATTTTTTTAGTATATTTTTACCTTTTTTTATTGCTATATGGCTCATTTTTTAGTTTCCTCTGTTATTTTCACTTGATTTGGGAAAGTTGGCTCCAACTTTGCCCCCCCCCCACCCAGGATTTTGACGAAATTACACCACTGGCTGGGGTATGAATCTAGTGCTCTACTAAGGATGTAGTTGCAAACCATGAACTGGATTACCTCTACTCTTTTGTGAATCAAAGCGCTTGACAAGTTTAAAAAACAAGTGCATATGCATCATATTTACAAAAATAAAAGGGGAATCGAATGCAAGACACTCTGATTTGAAGTTCAACGCTCTACTAACAGAGCAACGGCTCTAATAATCTAATTGAATCTATTGGTAATAGTAGGACCATAATTTTTTAGCTTATTAAGGGGGCTTGGAGAAGGAACATACGGGATGTGTTCTCGGAAACCTCTAGTTAAGGGTTTTGGAACATAATTTTTAGAATAATACCGTTTTATACTTCCACGCTTTTCTACTTACAAAGTGACACCAAAAGTGTTGTTTTTAATGCTAAATCGCACTTATGGATGGTATAATTGATAAAAACCACGTGAATATTAGCAATGGCTTTCAAATGAGCCATTAAACATCAATCTTAAAAGTTCTGGTAGCCCACTTGTCTCAGCTTTTCCAATTGAGACATGGCACCAAAAGTGCCATTTGGAACTTGCAGATGGTGTAATTCATAGGAATAACGTAGATATGAGCAATATATTTTATATGAGCTATTAATAATTTGTCTACGATGTTCTGGTACCCTCACTCCTTGAGAAACAGCACAAAAAGTGTCGTTTTTAGGGTCATATGGCACTTGCAGATGGTGGGATTTATAAAAAGCGCGTAAATAGGAAAAATAGCTTTTAAATTAGTCATTAGCAACCTCTTTTAAAAAAAACGGGAGACAGATCAGTGCTACAATTGCAAAAGTGATTTTCCTTATTGTTCAAGGCGGGAGACTGTAATTTCTCTGTACAAGATTATCGACCATGCTGATTCCAATGGTATACCTTTGGTTTGATCTGACACCATTTTCGAGGGGTTTCATGCTTTTTGTTCAAAATCACCATAAATTTCTTTTCGCAATAAACTTACTTTTAAGGCGAGCCGAAATAAATAGTTACCATTCCTGAATCAGTGTCAGGTAGCAATTACTTTTTAACTAGGAAGTTTTTAAACACGTTTTTTAACTTTGGTTAATATGGGCTGTGGTTCACTCTTCACTAGGTTGCAGCTACTGCTGCAAGCATGAAAGTGGAATAGTCAAAATGGGAATGTGTGAGGAATGAGGTGACAGATACAGGCAGAAATAGACAATGGAAGCCATGGCTGATCAGTTTCAAATTTACTGCTTTACTTTTTCTGGAAACGTCCATTCAGGCTCTCTACTTTTCCGTTTTTATGGACCTCTGGACCTCAGAATTGCAAAAGTGAAAAAATGGAAGTGGAAAGCCGGTACCCACGACCTATTTTCCCGCTTTCATTTTTCCGCTATCCACTTAGTGGCGTGTCCGTACGTGCTTTTATAAGTTTTGAACAAGTGAAAACTTTCTGTTCAATTTAATACAGAAATAAAAAAATAAAGCACCTTATAAGAGGTTGCTGATGCTCACGCGATGAAGATGTGGCAAATTACATCTTATTTTGAAGTTATTCATTTGTAGAAAATGATAAAAATAGAATTATTTACCATTCTCTTGATCTGGGAGGAAGCAGAAGGTCCCAGGGATTCCATATTTCACTATTTTAATGGCTCTTCAGCTGCTGACAGTAGATAGTAAACTGGTAAATAATACGTCACTAACTCTGGCAGTTCTAACTAGAACGGCCTAATTAAGGCGAAAGTATGTATGATCATAAACAGGTCATGAAATAAACCAGATTGCGTCCAGGTCAGTCCCTGCGGAAATTGTATTAGGCTACCTTTGAGATATGAGAAGATTGCTCTCCTGACAAAGATGCCACTGCTAAAAAAAAATTGCACCCTTTCATCCTGTAAACAATTATAGAATTTTAATTCAACGGAATCAAAACTAAAATAATTGGCTGGCACGAAAACTTAAGCTCCGAAAAATAAGTAGAAAGTAAGTAGATAAGTAGATTTGATATTTGGAAGTAGAAAAGTCCAAAAATAAGTATTTTACTGCCAAAATAAGTAGAAGTGGAAACACTGGAATGGTGCCTCACAATTTTCAAGAGGTACGAAATACCGAAAAGAAGGGTCATACACTGTCGCGAGAATAGTTGAAATATTTAAAAATGGAACCTCTTTTAAACCTCCAAGTACAAACCTCCGACGATGGGGAAATTTAACCACTCTACATTCAGACCTGTAAGTTGTTTTTCGATATCAAAATTATTTATTTTTTAAGCTAGTCTTTAAGTTCTTGTAGGTTTGTGTTTGATAAGTTCGTTTTATAAATTATGTTTTTTTTGCCTTTAAATTTGGATATAAAGAGAAAAAAAACATCTTTTGTTTCCAGATTTCTTTCGGCAGAAAAAAGGATCAAAATTGTGTGCTCCTCAATTGGAAAATTATTTTTTGTTAAAAATTCTGTGTAAATTAGGGTGGTCTTTTTTTGCCTATATATGTTCTTATACTGAATTGCCCAATAGCCCTTTTTAGGGATAAAAAGACTCATAGTAGCGCTCGACACTTGCTAAAATTTGTTTTTGTGTGCTATGTATTACCATCCTAACCATTGTCCTAGCACCGTCCTAACCATTCTCCTCAATATATACTGAAAGCTTCAATTTAACACCCTTGGCTGTTCCTAGATATTTTTATATGTTAAGATTGTGCAGAGTATACAAATTAGCATAGCACACCGAAAAAAAAATCTGTATAAGAGCTGGAAAAGAAACCCGTCTAAGTCTACAAATCATCTTCCACGACATTTTTCTGAGTAAACTTCTCAACCAGGATGGACAATGCCTGTCAGTAATGCTTCTGATGCTTGGGATCTTTACTTCACTGGGTCTTTGTTTAGCTTGACAACCCTGGAGGATACCTTAAATGCTATCATTTAGTATTTTCGATGTAATAATTGTCATGTGCCAAATACATTAACTTCATGAAACAATGAACAACATTGACGAAATATTCCCAATTCGTGATTACTTTTGTGCCCCTAAAATCTCAAAAATTCCAAAATATAGCTAATCAGTCTGGCACAAAATATAACCAGATTACAATCTGGCATTAGTTTCATACTCAATTGATAAATAATAAATAAAACAAAGAATTTTGATGAAGAAACCGCTTTACTAAGAAAATATCACACTCGAAAATTTACAATGAATATTAATTTGAACTTCTGGCATTTTCTAGCAATATGAAGAAAATTGTATCCACCTAAAGTCTCCTTCATCATTCTTCTACAGAAGAATATGAACATTCTTCACTAATTGCACGGTTCCTTAAGAGATGCTCTTCTTCGCCTTTACTTCCTCGTTGGAACATTAAGAAGCCCTAGAAAGGGAAAAAGTAAAATACAATGCTATAAAAGCTTAAAAATTGTGTACTCGAAGAACAAATTTGCCCTATTTACAAACTGAAATAAAAAGAGGTTGTTATTTATATTTTTCATCTAGTAGCTGATTCTGCTGTCAACTTTTTTTTCAGTCTGAAGATCTCTATACCTTCCCACCCAAAACAAAACGGTGGAGCTTCAACTAATTTTTAAAAACGACTCGAAGACGGCGTAGATATCCAATGTTATACTTGCATCAGGTGCACCTTTACTTCTTATAAAGCAGCTATTAATAATGAACTGCAAGTAAAGAGCAATACTGCACCATAGTAACCAAAACTATAAAAAATGAAATTTTGATAACAATAGATATATCAAAAGAATTGGCCTTCTTAATGGTCATTCCAAATATATAAAATTCATCAAGTTTACTGTTGCCCGTCAAAAGCTACAATCTTGAGAAAATTTGGCTGGTTTTGACAAAGGGGCCAAACACCCCCCAAAAAATCAAGCGATCTTTTAGATGTTAATGAAAATTACAAAATCAGATTCAACATATCAGAGAACCCTACTGTAGAGGTTTCAAGCTCTTATCTCTCATCTACAAAATGTGGAATTTTATATATTTTGCAGCAAGAAAGATCACGGATGCGCGTCACGCAAAAGCTCTTGTGCCCTTTTAAGTGACCAAAAGAATTGGAAGGAGCGACATTAAAACAAAATAAACAGAAACTATTGCGTATATAGGGAGAAGGGCTGCTCTTTCCTCAACCCTCGCTCTTTTTGATAAGCTTTACCATTTTGTCACAATTTTTTAAGAAATAAAAACTTTCCGAACACAAGACCCATTGAATCTGAATGAGGAGTATTCTTCAAGAACCAAAATTTTAGATTAAAGAGAAAGGGTCAAGGAAGGGGCAGCCCCCCTCAAAATGAGGCACATTTTTTGTTCGTTTTGAGTTCTAATGTTGCTTCTTACTTTAAGCTAAAAACATTGTTTTTACTATATTCATTTATACTTTCATTAATGTATACTCTGCTTCATATTCAATACACTTGCGGAGACTTAGTAAAGAGCGAAGTGAGAGAAAAAGAGAAAAACAAAGGAAAGGAATAATCGGCTATGACCACAGTAGAGATGACATTGAGCCAAAATGAATAGTCAAATGAAGAGAGTGAATTTTTTTTTTTTTTTAGGAAAGCAACAACAAATGAGTATTAACAAAACCACAATAATGGTTATTTCAAAAACAGAAAGTCAACCAGTAGTCTAAGAAATATGTACTTAGGTTCAAACCATATACTAGCAATTAAAGATAGAACAGTCACTTCATAAAAAAGAAGAAGGGGGGGGGGGCTAAATATATTCTTCAAAATCTAGGGAGGGGGCAATTTTGCTGTTCTACTGATTTTTGAACTAGAATTTTTTGTTCGTCAAAAAAAGATACTTTTCAAAGTCTAGAGGGAGGGGGGAGGACTAACTTGCCTGATTAAGGAAATAAAAAACAACATAAATTATTATCATACCTCATTTGTATAAATACAAAAATTTCAAAAGCTACAGAAGAGACGAAATTATTGTTTCATGAATAAATAAAGCAGATATAAAGGACCGTTTGAATCTATGATAGGCTAGTTTCAATCCGACGTGTCTATAATAATTATGCCTCCAGAAGAGGAGGCATAATTGGTACTGTAGTCATGGGTTATTTTGATTGGTGCTTATGTATTATAGCGACCCAACACAAGAAGTTTGATCTCATCTTTCTGCATAAAAATCGGTGTTTCTGTCTGCATTCGAAGACAATTAGCTTAGGCACAGTGAGATAAGCTACTATATACATATATTTAATTAAATATTTAAAATATAGAGTTGGTTAGTTTAGGTATTTAATATAACTAAATTTTTAAAAAATGTTTTTTTAACTGAAAGTAAGGAGCAACATTTAAATTAAAACGAAAATAAATCATGACTTATATGATGGGTTTGCTCTTCCTCAACACCTCGCTCTTTACGCTAAAGTGTTTTAGTAATTAAAAAAAAATGAGTTATTGTTGTAATTAAACGAACATAGTGGTTCAGCGGCCGTTCTTAGATTTGGGTTAGAATTCAAACTTTAGCGTAAAGAGTGAGGTGTTGAGGAAGAGCAACTCTCCTCAAATACGTAATTATTCCTGTTCGTTTTAAGTTTTAACGTTGCTCCTTACTTTCAGTTGAAAAAAAACGTTCTTTTATTTAATTTGTGAAAGTTTTTGAAATAATGCCAGGAAATTCGACAACACCTCCACGGAAAAACCCCTCCTCCCCATGAATTTATTATCCAGACAATTCAATCCTGGTGAAAATTGACTCCGGACAATTAACCTTAACATCTCCACGCCTAAAATTGAGTTCGGCAAAGAGAAAGCAAGACATTTCGTACGAAATGACGAATTTCGTACAGGAATTCGGGCAAATTCCCCCCAGTGTAAATTTCCCCCTGAAAAATTCACTCCCTGTAAACTTCTTCCCCATGGAAAATCACACCAGCAGAAAATCCCACCCCCCCCCCCCCACCCAAGAATATATGCATACTTCGCAATAACAAATACTATACGTAAACGATTTGCAACTTTTTTAACGTAAAGACCTTTCCCCAGGGGCTGTGGGGGGTCGTTATATTTCTAAAGGCATAGTTATTCGGTCTTTCAACTGGTGGCCAGCGTTTACTCCCCTCCCCCCGGCGAATACCCACGGCGGAAAATACCCCCCCCTGGGAAAACACCCCCCAAAAAACCCTCCCCCCCCCCAAAAAAAAAAAAATGCCCCGTGGAAAATAAGGCTTTCCAAATTTGAGAATTATATTTGAGTTTTATTTTTTTAATTTCCGTAGGCGGATGGAATTTTGATACTTGTGTATTATGCGCCACTCACTCAAGTTTACGCTGTGTAAAATTCGAGAACACACCAATTTTTTTGGTAGTTTCTTCGTTATTATAGATATAAATTTGCGCTATCGATTTGCACATTAGGGGGGGGGG
>JAQQPU010026574.1:0-11438 GCA_029168905.1 Artemia sp. Kazakhstan ARC1039 | reverse complement strand
CAATGACGTAGAAACCATATTCTCTTGTTGTTCCAACAGTTGAATCGTTGACCTGGTTCCTCCTCCCAGAACAATCTAAAACCACGACGATACCAATCTCGTAGCAATAAACTAAAATCACGGTTAGGATTCTTTCCAATCATACCGGGATATGTACTCTCCCACTGCTTACATTTATCATAATGACAATTGGAGCATAGGTAACCTCTAGGATGAGAGTCACACACCTCTTCAAGACAGGAATTACAACCTTTAATTTGTACAGCATATCCTCTATGCAATTCACACGGGTTGCATAATCTACACTTTTCATCATACTCATCAATCATTGTGCAATTCTCACATGATGACCAGCTGCCCAGCGAGTACATACATAACGGACATGTATGGAACATTTTGTCATGTGTTGACACTCTCACTGCCATAATGAAACTGAGCTAGTAACAACAAAAATTGTCTGAGATAGAGAGAGAGAGAGGAGTAAGTCATCCTTGAGCGCCATCTTTCTCGTGAAAAAGTCCTAAATTTCTAAACTAATGTTTAAAAACATATCCACAATATCATTTTGCCGTGTCGTGATCAATATATCAATAAATTGTGTAAATGCATTTGGACCACAACGTAGAAGCTTCATACAATAGTCTAATGATGGAGAATCAGTTTTCATTATATCGACAAGCATTCCCCGAGAAAATATCTTCCTTTGAATAGACAACTCTAGAAAATCATCATCTAGAACCAAATGTTTTTCCATAAGAACTAGATTCCTCATGATTTGCCCTTTCTCGAATCTATCCAGTTTTTAGAGTCCTAACTCTCTCACAGCCAATTTCAGACTAACCAGAATTTTTTCTACTCTAAAAAAATATAAGCTAGTCTACTATAGAAAGAAAATACCATTGATTTAAAAACAATTTTATTGAACATAATTACAATAATAATATTCACTGATGCATTTTGTTCTCATCAATATATTTCGATAGGACATCTAATGCTGACCGAAGTTTATTTATATGGAGAATATTCACTTTTCCAGCAAAACATAGCTGCTCCTCCTGCTTAAGTTTGCTTAATGATATCACGTATCTAGCATACATAGTGTCCCATTCAAGACATAGTCTACAACCAGCAGTTATTTCCACAGCTACATTAGGTACTCGTATATCACTGCTGCTGTTGTCGGCTCCATCATTAATCTCCAATAATGTAAATGCACCACTCATTTTTTCCTCTACTAATATCCTCGCAAATAAACTATTCTCTTTGAATTCAATTCTCTTACTAATATGAATTGTAAAGAAAACTATTCCTTTTATTCAAATCCCAATCACCAATCAAGTTATACTCACTCTCTTTGAAAAGGTGTAATGCCCTGTAGAAGTATTACCTATATGCATGGGGATAGTCACTCTCTTCGAAAAGGTGTATACAAGGTCCAGAATAACATAGAAATTGCTATAGGCGCGGTAGAATCCAGAAGGCTCATTCTACTGGTATAAGGTAAAAATTTGGGGAATATTGAAACTGTATCGAATTAAATTTGAAAACACTATACCCCCACAGGTTGTCAAAAGAACGTATCAGTAGTACTTCGGAAACACTTCATGGTATTAAATTCAAGCTTTCGGCGTGTGTTGAAGGGAATGTTGAAGAAACCAAAGGCGCTATGCGCATACTGCTACTACTAATACTGCTGCTTCTACAACTGTTGCTACTGCACAAATTAAGAGTATTTAGGTAAAGCTTTATGGAAATATTTAGGCGGATGTTGAACTAAATCAGAATGAACTATGAACATGTATATTTTCACAAAGGTGACAAAGTAATATCTTAAGAACGGCTTACATTATTAAGCTAGACCTTTAAGGGTAAGTTATCACAGATTTTGAACTAGAAAGAAGGCGCTATGCGTACACTACTAGTACTAAGGGTAGCCTACAGGTATTGTAACCAATAACGTTAAAGGTATTAAGGTGAAACTTCAAGGGAACGTTTAGGGGGAGTTTCGATTAAACGAAAAAAAACTATACATATGCAGGCATTCAAAAGGTCATATAAGCAATACCATAGGCACCACAACTCTATAATAGCTAGCGATATCATTGAAATTTTTAAAGGAGATTATTCGACGGGAAGATAAAAGTTGTAGTGCTCGTTTTAAGAGTCAAAAGTGATTGGAGGGCAACAAGTCCTCCACCCAAGCCCATTCATTTTCCAGACACATTCAATCAAAATTTTGCGAAAGCCATTTTGGTCAGCGTAGTAGAACCGTCCAGTAACTATGTCTATAGGAATATTGGGCATATCAACCGTCCTCAGCTTATGCAATTTGCACATTATGCTTTAAAAATCGATCTTGCTGTAAAACTAAATCAAAAGGCACTGTGTGTATGGCTTCTCTTCAGACAGCTCATGAATATTTCGAGAACGACTGGGGGTATTAAGTTGAAACTTTTATGGCTACTACGATTACTACTTCTGAAAATATTGGAGAATGGATTCTTAAAGAAAGAAAAAAATGAAATGGGACAATTAGGAAATGATATACATAATAAAGATATGTTAATAAGAACCAAACGGAAATTAATTTAAAAACCTTTTTCCAAAAAGCAGGTTTTTCAAAGAAAAGTATAGAGCCCCATTAAACCAAAAACGAGCAGAAATAAAGTCAAATAATCTTCCAAGCGTAAAACTAGCACAAACTACCATCAATAAATGAATGAAACCCAAAACGAACAAAAATTACAAAAAATAACCGATTCAAACTCCAAACGAGCAAATAGTAAGATAAGTAGGGTTGACAATGCCCATGCCTTTTCAAGACCAGAACATAATCTGCACTTCACTGAAAAAACAATCATAAAAAGTAGTTTTACTTTTTTGAGTTTAATTTATAAAAAACTATTAAGAATTTCAGGAATAAATATCAGTATATGTATATTAAACTGAAATTTCACGATTATTTGTTTTTTTTCAGTAAAGTGCAAATTATGTCCTGGTCTAAGGAAGGCATGGAGGTTGTCAACTCTGTTCATGTTAATTTTTGCTAGTTTTGAGGTTGACTCGGTTATTTATTGTAATTTCTGTTCGTTTTGGGGTTCATTTATTTATTGATTATGATTTGTGGTACTTTTACGATTGGAAGATAATTTGCCTTCAAATCTGCTCATTTTTGGTTTAATAAGCTCTTTAGTTTTCTTTGAAAACTTGCTTTGTGGAAAAAATTGAAAAAGTTTCAAGAGTCATTGATAAATGACACTTGAAGGCTAAATGTGTTAACCTTAAACATCCAAGACTACTACTACTACTGCGACTTATTGCAGCTGTGACAACTAATGACTGCTACTACTTGTGACTACGACTGCAACCAAGACTGCTGACAACTGCGACGACTGCTACTACTTGCTACGGTGGCTGCAACTACTGCGAAGGTGACTACTTGAATTAGTGACTAATTGTGACTACGACTACTAATGACTCTCATTACGAATAAATTGTGACTGCGACTACTTGCGACTACGACTACTTGCAACTGTGACTGCTTGTGACTGTGACTGTAGTTACTTGCAACTGCGATTACTTACGACTGCAATTGTGACTACTTGCAACTGCGACTACTTATGACTTCGAATGTGGCTACTTATGCTTGCAACTTCTTGTGATTGAGACTTCTTGCGACTGCCACCACGACTGCAACTACTTTTAACTGCAACTACATCCGACTGTGACTACCTTTGACTATGGCTACATGCGACTCTGAATACTTGCCTCCACAACTACTTATGCTTATGACTACTTTCTAATGTAGCTACAAGAGACGTCGACTGCTTTTGAGTGACTTCAATTACTTGCCACCGTGGTTGCGACAACTTATGACTATAGCTTCTTGCGTCTGCGACTACAATACTTGCGACTTCGACTACTTTTGACTGCTATAACTGCTACTCTAATTTCCACTGTGACTCCTATAGCTACTATTTTTTCTGACACTGCTGCTACTAATACTGCTAGTACTACTACTACTATCAATACTACTATTACTACTACTACAGCTACTAATACTGCTTCAGCTGCTATTGAATTAAATCAAAAGAGTTTAAATGCATCCAGGTTGTCAAAAGGGCTTATCCGTAATATCTCAGGAATGGTAAAGGTTATTAGCAGGAAAAATTCAGGGAATGGTGAGGGGGACCTTGAATCAAATTAAAAGACAGTGGGGGCATCCAAGTATTCTAAAGGTTAATCTGCAATATCTCAGGAGTTGCTATGGGTATTGAACTGGAATTTTCTGAGAATTTGGAAGAGGATGATGAGCTAGATCAAAAGACACTATATGCTTATGGGTTCTATCATATCTCGGGTGTATTTATAATATCTCAGGAATGGCTATTAGCATTAAGCTGACACTGTCAGAAAATGTCAATCGGGATGCTGAACTGAATCAAATAACAAATAACCAGGTAGTCAAAAGGGTATATCTGTAAAATCTCATAACCAGCTATGGGTATTTGTTGAAACTTTCAAATAATGTTGAGGAAGATGATGAACTTAATCAAAAGACACTTTGTATATCCCGATTGTCAAAACGGCATATCACCAGTACTTTTGGAACGGTTAAAGTTTAAAAATAAGATTTTCAGGGAATACTGAGGTAGGCTTTAAACTAAATCAAGACACTATTTGCATCTAGGTTGTCAGAATGGCCCGTTTGTAATGTCTCAAGACCGGCTAGGTTATCAACTTTGAGCTTTCAGAGAAAGTTGAAAGGGATTTTGAACTCAAACAAAAAGACATTGTATGCCTCCAGTTTGTCAGAATGACATCTTTCCAACACCCCACCGAGCAAACGCTCACTCTAAAGTCCAAATACAAGATTTCAAAGAGTCAGAAATAAAGAGAGTAGATTGATGCCCCTGACATGCATTAATTCTCTTATTCCATTTGTAGTCATATGTAACCTGTTGAACATTCTCCCAGGAGGGTTTTATCGAGTACAGTACATAGGAATTGCTGTTCAACCAAAATTTTTGTTCAAAAGTCGTCCTAAACCTTTATTTCCGGTATATAATATCCGGCATTTTATTAGTAGCCGGGCAACAGGCGAGAAGAACCGCATATAGAATGTCAAAGATACTATTAAAAACAGGTTTCCGCTGCATAGTGAGTTATTGCTCGCTCCGTGATAAAGATTTAAACTTTAGCTTTTTGGGGTTAAAGGAGCAAAAAAGGTACCTACATGGGTTAGGTTACGTGTTAAATATATGCTATGCTTTACCCCCATTCCCCCTAATGTGCAAATATATAGCCCAAATTTGTTTCTAAACCATTATATTTTTATCATACTTTGTTTTATTTCATTAGCATTAACCAAACTTCACTTCTCGCGTGCTGCCCGGCTACGAATAAAGTACCATAAAGCCTAAAACGAGCAGAAACTAGAATGAATATTTACACAAACTTAAAACGAACAGAAATTACAACAAACAGGATTTTTGCAACTGCCCCCAAACCACTCATTACCAACTGCTGCAGTCTCAACTACAGGACTTCATTCCAGCTAGCCTTAAGTTTAAATATGGCTCTTTATTTTTCTTTGAAAAATTTCTTGTTCGGAAAGTTTTTTTTTAATTATTGAAAAAAGAACTCAGGTATACAGGGAAAGGCAAAAAAACACTATCTGTAGCAGTACAGTGTAAAATACGATATGAAATATTTGCGAAGAACTCTGGTGTCTACCAAACTCTTGAGAAGTATGAATATTTAAAGAAAAGATTTGAAAGCACTTAAACAAGTCTTGTTAACTTGATTAGGCCTGTGTGTTCATAATAATAAATAAACATTTCGAAATAAGATTTTTGGTACACATATTTCTATTTCCTTCTACCTTCAAACATTTCGATATTCGAGCATGCTTGAGGAGCCAATAATGTTCGAAATTGGTGGACTACCTGGTTTTATAAAGCCTAGATAACATGCCTGTAAATGAATGCATTTAATTGGTTTATAACCAATTGTAATTATAAATAACGAACGGATTAAAATGTAAAGGGAAATTTAAGAAAAGAGAGAGGCGGAAAATGACAAACAAAACGAAAAACGAAATTCATAATATAATACACACACAATAATAACACATGATAACGTGATAAATCTACTGCTTTAAAACGGAGCACCTTGTGTGCCAATTGATTCGATTGTCATATGCTTCAATGTATTTACCGCAGGCCGTATTATCGTCTATGGTTCTCTATCTCCAAGTGGCCCAAGATTTAATTGCTGATGGAAGGCTGACGAGACACTATGTGTGGTGGTAGTAGATTCGCCGGAGTTGTGTTTCCGCTGCCGAGAAAGTACGCCAAAAAGACACAAGGTGTAGGAAATTTGGAAGCAAGCAAGCGTTATAAAGGTTAGCTAGCAGCTGGTTATGAAACCAAAGTTTATTGAATACTAAAGTAAGCACTGGAGGTCCCGTGGTGGAAAACGACTGATTAGGAATTTTCTAGTAGCTTTAAAAGAGTCACCGATTGGGAGACCAACCGGTAACAGTTAAAGAAAAAAAATAACGGCTATAGACAGCTGTAATCTCGCTGTTAATATCTAATACAGTATTTGGACATGAAATGACACTTGCAATAACAAATTATTCATGTGATGGTAAGACAGCCAACCTTATTGATAATGTTATTACAAAACAAAATCTGGCAGGATCAATGCAAGATACTAAGGCATATAGGAGTGCTGTTTGATTGTAAAAGCAAAGATCCCCGTCGAGTAATGTATGGCGTTAATCTAAAGTCGAAATTTAGGATGGATAACTATTTCCGGTGAAGTTACGACGTTGTAGCTTCCAGGATGTGAATTTGAGAGAAACACTAGAGAATATTACACTACAGAGTCCAAAATTTGATAGTGTGGAAGATGGATGGAATAATTTCGCAAAAATAGTTTGTGACGTAGCAAATGGTTTCTTAGGAAGGAATGTTAGAAACACGGCTAAAATTATTAGTAAAAATACTATAAGTTTAATTAGAAAAGAGGAGGGGCTTGTAAAAGAAGCATTTGAGTGATAGGCCACATGCAAATCAGAGAAATGTAAGGAAAGTAGAGAAAGCATTGAATTATGAATTTAGGGTGTGTGAAGTGAAGGCCATAGATAAAATTTGTGTGCCAAAATTAGTGATAAGGAAATAGTTAAAGAGAGATGGGCAGAATGTTTTGAGAATCTACTGAACCTTAAAAAGATACAGGAAATAATATAGAAAAGAGTGAAAAAGTTTTTGACACTTTGGAAGTGAAGTAAGATTTATTTTGTGAGGAAAAATTAAAAACAGTACTAAAGGATTAAAAAATAATAAAGCCTAAAATGATGCCAGTGAAATAAATAAGGTTTTTAAATTTGGTGGTTGTAAAGTTAAAGATAAATTACTGAAAATTATGGATAGGATTTTTCAAAATGGAGAAGTAGGCTACACAACAATTTTAGGAAAAGTTTAATCAAACCCGTCTGTAAGAAAGGTGATAAGAGTGTGCGTGGTAATTATTAGCTTGGTTTCTGTAGGAAGAAAATTACTTAGAAAAATGATAATTTTTTATACTTAGAGATAAGTTTTATACTTAAGTAAAGATTTAAGAGAAGAACAGAGTGGTTTTGGGAAGGGGAAAGGATGAGTGACCAAGTTTAATTCTTAGATTAACAGTTGAGAAGTGTCCGAGTCATCACGCCTCTTTAGTCCTCAGTTTTTTAGATTATGAACTGCTTGACTGCTTGATTCTGCTGATTGAAAAGCTTTCGCAAGGGTTCTATCCTTGTATGGCATAATAGACAAATACATTAAAGTTATTAGTGATACGAACGAGAATAATATTGCAAAGGTTAAGATAGAAAATTAGAATAGTAGCTGGTTTCATATTGAATCAAGGAGTTAACCAGGGTCACGGTCTATTCCCATTTATATCGATTATTTTGATTGACTCTGTCTTAAAGAATACGACAAAGCCTATGGGAGAGCATGGAATCAGATGGGAAAGTAATACTCTCCTAGACCTGGATTATGCTGACGATTTGAGTGTCCTTGATAAAATTGTAAGCAAAATAATTTTTTTTTGGGGGGGGGGGGGATTGAGAGTTCAGGGTGCAAGAACAGGTTTGAAAATAGGTGTTAAGACGATCACGTAGACTGGGAATAAGTGAAGGTGAAGACGTGATGTTCGGTAACGAGAACATCGATCAAGTAGATAATTTCACTTATTATTAGTGAACATGGTTGATGTAGTGTCGATGTTAAAACTAGAATAGCGGAGGCCTGGGCTGTTTTTTCACAATCAAAAAAGTTTGAAAGGATACGAAGATCAGTGTGCGAACCACAATTGGAATATTGGAAGCTACAGTGATGACGGTGGTCATGTATGGCTCTGAAACGTGGGCACTCCGAAAGATGGATGAGGATCTGTTAGATGTTTTCCGGAGGAATTGTCTACGGATTCTTTTGTGCACCAATCTGCCTGACTGTATTTCAAACAGTAAGCTGTTCAAAAAAATGTGGTTCTATCCCACTTTCTACAGCTATTATTAACAAAAAGGGTGTGAGGGATAGAACATATTCAGCGACTGAACAACGACAGATTGCCAAAAAATTATCTTATCGGCCTACCATCTTGGGCCAAACGAAAAGCACGTCGTTCCCAAATGAGGTGGAAGGAGGTCGAAAAGAAGAATTTAAAGGACACTGGAACTTCTTGGAGGCTTTAAACAGATTGGAAAAGAGGAGGAGGGTGCGTAGCTGTGTTTGCCTGAGGCGGCTTGGCGGTGTAGTGAGTTGTTATTAGTAGTTGTAGCATTAGGAGGAGGCTTGGAAGCAACAAAAACCCCGTAAAGGTTAACTTTAAATCTTTCAGGAGTGGGATCGCGTTGGATAATACGATGTCGAACTTTTCAGCAATAAATTCAAGATTAATCTTTGAATGGTCTCGACTCGAAATGCCACAATTTTTATAAAATGACAGTATCATTCGGCTGGGGTTGAAAACACTATCCGTATATGTAATAAGAGATGCATCTATACCTTAGAATATACAAGAGGAAGCCAATTGGAACTGGACGGCTAAGAAAAAGTTATTAAAGACGGTTGGGAACGTAAGGACACCTTGCCTTACATTTTTCAAACCATTGCTCCAGGGACTCTGGGGATCGACCCATCCCTGGAGGCTTATTTATTACACCTTTCGATTATTTTTAACAAGATGGCTACCTTAAACCTTTGGCCCCAATATTTCGAGGGTCACGGGAGGACTGGCGGCAAAAAATGGTATGAGTGAGGGTGTTTTTGCCCTCCAATGCCTTTTGACTCCAAAAAGGAAATAAAAACTTTATACATTTAATCAAAGGAGTTCCCTTTAGCGTTATTACAAGCATTCCTTCTTTACGAAGTGACTTAGGAAAAATTCTTTTTTTTTAACTATACATTGAAGGTGCGTGGCTGTTTTCATGAGAAGTGTTAGAGTATAGCCTCTGAAAGACATTAAATAAAAAAAAAACAAGTTTTTTTAACTGAAAGTAAAGAACGGCGTTAAAACTTAAAACGAACAGAAATTATTCGTATATAAAGGGGGCTGTCCCCTCCTCAACGCCTCGCTCTTTACGCTAAAGTTTTTTTATTGTTTAAAAAAATAGGGTTGTGAGAAAGTCAAACTTACGTAACGAACTTCTATATTCATAAATTTTAAACACGTATATTACGGGGTTCGCCCCCTAGTCAATACCCTGCTCTTTAAGCTAAAGTTCGAATTTTTTTCCAATTCTTTAAAAATGACCCCTTAATCACAATCAGTTGATCAGTTGAAAAACTTGTTTTTTTTATTTAATTTTTTATCTTTTTCTTTAATAAAACTGGGAAATCCGGCGCCCCCTTCATAGCAATGTCCCTTCCCCCATGAAAACTTCCTTCATGGAAAGATCCTCCCATATAGCCCCCGACCCATTCTTCCCCCCACCTACCAGAAAAAATACCCCTGAAAACGTCTGTATACTTCCCAATAACCAATACTATATGTTAACATTGAGTAAAGTTCATAACTTTCAGCCCTCCCCCCGGGGACTTTGGGGGATTAAGTCATCCTAAAAGACATTTTTATCGCATTTTCGACCATGCTGAACAAAATGGCTATCTCGAAGTTTTGATCGGAGGACTTTAGGAAAAAAATGAGCGTGGGAGGGGGCCTAGTTGCCCTCCATTTTTTTGGTCACTTAAAAAGGGCACTAGAACTTTTAATTTCCGTTCCAATGAGCCCTCCCACGATATTCTAGGACCACTGGGTCGATACGATCACCCCTGGGAAAAAGAAAAAAAACAAAAAAAAAACAAATAAACACGCATCCGTGATCTTTCTTCTGGCAAAAATTCCACATTTTTTTAGATAGGAGCTTGAAACCTCTACAGTAGGGTTCTATGATACGCTGAATATGATGGTGTGATTTTCATTAAGGTTCTATAATTTTTAGGGGGTCTTTCCTCCTTTTTTCGAAAATCAGCCAAATTTTCTCAGGCACGTAACTTTTGATGGGTAAAATTAAACTTGATGAAACTTATATATTTGAAATCAGAATTAAAATCTGATTCTTTTGATGTATCTATTGGTATCAAAATCCCGTTTTTTAGAGTTTCGGTTACCATTGAGCCGGGTCGCTCCTTACTTACAGTTCGTTACCACGAACTGTTTGATTAAATGTCTAGTAGGGCATTCGGGAATTGTAAAAACTTCAGAAAGAGCAGGTTGATTCTTTAAACGATTTCAACTTATTACGGAAATGAAATCGTTAGTTCTGTCAGCACAATTCTTCTTTTATCATAACAAAATAATTTTTTTAGGAAATGTATCCCAAGTCTTCCCTTTGAAACTTGACAGGTTATCAAATTAACATGAATATAGTTTTTCTGATTATTAATGTATGTTAATAAAAAGTTAATAATTACCTTTATTTCTATATACCCCTTCAAAAGACAAATATTTCACTTCAATGGAACTACGAAGACTGATATTGCTTTCTAATAAGACTTGTCCTTATTCTTCAGAAAAAGCATACGCGCATGGAAGCTATGAAAATTATTTACAAATGGACTTGAAATTCCAAAGATAATGAAAACAAAGATAATAAACCCCAAAATGAGCAGAATTAACTCCGTATAGGAGAGGGACTGCTCCTGCCTTATCCTCACCTTCATCTCATGGTCGTAAAAACTTCGGAGGGTGCTCATTCGATCAGAAAATGAGAGTTCTAGTACTTCCGTATAGGTCGAAAGTGATGACATACCAGCCAGCCGTGGGAGGGCGAGGGGATATTTCCGTGGTAAGGGGATATTTTCGGTGGGGAGGGGGTATTTTCTCTTTAAGCAACTTAATATAAACTTTTCCATGCATGAAACTCATATATATATATATAT
>JAQQPU010026568.1:0-11442 GCA_029168905.1 Artemia sp. Kazakhstan ARC1039 | reverse complement strand
ACATGTCTAAATATAAATCCTGTTGCATACATTCAGATTTTTTGGAGTATATTCATAGCCTTAAAAATGCCATTATCATTGTTTATAGCAGTCCATCAAGGGTAAATACGGGACATTGGTTATGTATATTTCAAACAAGAAAGAATATAGATAAAATAGAAAAAATACGTTTTACGCGCCTCATAATAAAAATTTTCTTGAGAGAAATGGAAAATTCATTATTAAAATTCGAAAGCGAGCACAGGATCTATCAACCAAAAGCTCTGGTTTTCATGCACTATTATATTTTGTTATCCGATGTCACGATCATACTTACAGTGAATTTCTAAAGATTTATGGGGACTCTCCTCGACTGAACGTTTTTCTTGTTGAAAACACCCTTTCCTACCTATACAATATAAACTTCGGTGCCTTAAAAGTGAAATGCTTTAAAAATGTATGTAAATTTGTTTATTAATAAAATTTGTATATACAAAACAGTGTGTCCTCTTTTAGATTTCTTCTTCTACGTATAAGTAATCATCAGAAACGATGAGTGACAACAGCTAATCAGGATTCAACTTGTATTTATCATAGCATGCAAAGTCAAGTTGACATTTTCTACATTAAAATATAACTTCATTTTTATTAAATCTCTTTGTAAAGTCAATAATACTATTCTGATTCATATTATAAAATTCACGTATTTCAATTTGCTTATTTTAAGCGATGTCACACACAATTTTCTCATATAAAGAGTCACTTTCTCTAACAGCCAAATAAAAGTCTTTAGATTTATAATCATAGTAGCCGGTATTTTCACAGCGATGATGCAAGAACTAGACTCTTTTTTATTCCAGCAATTGAAGCGTAGACCAGGTTCTTCTCCCCATAACAATTTAAAACCACGACGATACCAGGCTCTTAAAAATAAACTGAACTCACGTTTAGGGTTCTTTACAATCATGCTAGGGTAAGTATTTTCCCATTGATCCCATTTATCATAGTGACACTTGCAGCATAAGAAACCTCTAGTATGAGAGTCACAAATCTCTTCAAGACAGGAATTACAGTCTTTAATTTGCACAGTATATCCTTTATGCAAATTACATGGATTGCATAATATACACTTTCCATTATAGTCATCATCAAAAGTACTAATTTCAAGTGGTGACCAGTTGGCCAATGTGTAAAAGCATAATGGACATGTGTAAAACATTTTTTTATGTTGCCTGCCTCATTTACAAAAAGAAACTGACAAGGGAAAATGAATATTCTTTGCTAACAGTTTTAACTTATTGGGTCACTAGAGAAATGGGAGGAGTAACTAAAACTCTGGATAATCTTCAAACTGATGTGTAATACTATTTTGTTTTGTTTCAGCTAATATTTCTATAAATTAAGTAAATGCCTTGGGGCCACGACACATAAGTCTCAGAAAATAGCACAACGATTTAGACTCATTTCCCATTATATTATGAATCATTCACTTAGTGATGATTCTCTTCTGCACCAACAATCTTTGAAAATTATCATCTAGACTTAACCATTTTTTCAAAGTAACAAGATTTTCCATAATTTTCTGTCCGTCCACTTTATTTTAATCTTGACACTCCTCTCTCACTGCCAAAAAGAAACTGACTCACTTTCAATAAAATGTCTACTAGGGGAAGTGACGTCAAAAATACTTATTTAGACATGATTTCTTACAAAATGGCCGTAAAAGGTTTTTAATATTGAAACAATATTGCGTCAGTCATATTACATTCCCTAGCATCTACATCTCTTACAAAATTAAAAAAAAGTGTCCAGATAGGGATTCGATTGGGGTTGGCACCGTTTAAAACTGTGAGTAGGGCTCCGTTTAAAACCAGGGCACCGTTTAACATAGAGATAGGGCTCCGTTTAAATAGATTGAGGGGATACTATTTACGACAATTGTTTTTCAAACGACAAAAAATTATTGAAAGTAGCAAAAACAAGGTTTGTTATAAGTAGCAAAATGGATATAGATAGCAGGAACAAAAAAAACAATTTTTTCAAAGAGTTCCCCCTAAAACGTTTTTGGGGGAATGATCTTTCTTTGGACACAAAATGCGGAATTCTACATTTTGTACATAGGAGCTTCATACCACTACAACACGGTCTTCTGGTATTTTGAATCTGATCGCGTTATTTTTATTATGAATGCTTGATTTTTTAGGGTTGGTTTCATCCTTTTTCAAATATTGGCCAAATTTCTTATACCTAGCTACCTATTAAACTTCTTATTGTACCCAACCTTTTTTCGCGGTATTTGATGGATAACATTGAACTTGATGAATTTTATCAACTTTTAATAGGAATCAACGTTCAATTCTTTAGAAATATCTATTTTTATCACGACTCATAGTTTCTGGTTATTATATTTCTCAGATTTTCGGGAACTATGAATCTGCATCACTCCTTGCATAGAGCTTGCTTCCCTGAACTGTTTAATAATAAAATAGATAAAATATCACTCTACTTTTTGTGATAAGGACTATGTAAGTAAAACACAAAGAAAATTAATTGAAAAACTTATTCCACTATAATCTTAAAGAAATGCAAATAGCTCCCTTAAATCAAATATGAGAAAAAATATAGTCAAATTTTTTTCCCAGGCGGAAAACTACTACAAAACACAATAATAAACAAATAAGACCGTAAACAAGCATATATTACAAAAAATAACTGGGAGTAATGGGGCTGTTTCAGATAGCCCAAAAGCGGTCAGTAGACCCAGGTATCTACAAATAAAAGCGGCCAGATACCCCCAGATGTTTAAACAAGCACCCAGTACCCCCAAGAATCCTCTATACGTACAAAGGGCCAGTATCGTCACGGAGCCTTGACAAATACAAGTGGCCACTATCCCCTGGATGTCTGTACAAGTATTCCTCCGTGGTGTAGGCACTAAAAGTGGCCATTATCCCGTTGAACCTCAACAAATACAACCGGCCAGTACCTTCGGTATTCCTATCCAGGCACAAGTGGCCAGTACCCCAAGGGAGCCTCAACCATTATAAGCAACCAGTACCCCTTGAAGGTCTATACAGGCTGCCATCTCCGGTGTAGGCAGCACAAGCGGCCAGTACACCCATGGAGTCTCAACGAATACATGTGCCCCGTACCCCAGGGATTCTTCCATAAGTACAAGTGGTCAGTATCACTCAAATGTCTATACAAGAGACCATCCCTATTGTAGGTGCTACAAGCGGCCAATACCCCAATGAGGTCTGAATATGTCCCAGAGGCCAGCTTTTCAAGACGTTTCACAATGTTTTTCAAGAAATTTTTCTTCAACGCGTTTTTCTTCAAGACATTTTTCAAGACGTTTTGCTAGACGTTTCAAGACATTTTTCAAGACACTTTCTTCAAGACATTTTTCTTCAAAAGATTTTTCTTCAAGACGTTTTTCGAGATGCATTTCTTCAGGACATTTTTCAAGAAGTTTTTAAAATTATTTCAAGAAGTTTTTCACGAAATTTTTCTTCAAGATGTTTTTTTCGTCACGTTCTTCGAAAAATTTATCAAGAAATTTCAAGACGTTTCAAGATATTTTTCAAGAAGTTTTTCAAGACGTCTCAAGATGTTTTTCAAGAGAATTTTCTTCAGGATATTTTTTCAAGACGAAAGTCAAGTGGAGAGCCCCTGCATATACACTAAAAGTCAAACCAAACTCTAAGGGTATTCTAAAAGACGCAGTTGCTATTGTTTATTTGGTCAATTGCGCAAATGTGGCTTTTAAGTTTCACTGCACGCAGTTTAACAGTTGCTACATATTAGAGACAATGAGCTGGTACGTAAGCATCAATTTGCAATAGTACATTTATCCTCGGGAGCGTGTTACAAACCAATCTAATTAGCCCCTCCGAAGTTTATACGACCACCCTTTCTATAAAAAACTTATGTGACCCCAAGGCATAACTTACAACCCTTACCTCCAGGGCAGCCGGAGGGTTATCATCCTCAAAAATATAATTTCCGCACCATTTAACAAAAAAAAACGGCTACCTCAAAATTTTGATTGGGTGTGTTTGGGAAAATGGTGGACCTGTGAGGGGGGTTAATTCCCCTCCAATCACTTTTGATGACTATTAAAAGGGGCAGTAGTCCCTTCAATTTCCAATTGAAGGAGCCTTTTTGAAGTTTCTACAACACAGAACGGCCATTTAAAAACCTCCACAATTTTGTTTGGAAAAAATACAAGATGAATATGTGAAGGGATCCACCCTTGATCACTCCGAATCTTAAAAGGGATAGTAGAACTTCTGATTACTAATCCAATGAGCCCCCTCCAAGATTTATAAAATCACCCCTTCTAAATAAACCTTATATGCCTCCAGGGCATAACTTACAACCCTTGCCCTGAGGGCCTAAGGGGGTGTAACGGGGGGGAGTCTTCTTGAATGTTTTATTGGATATTCATTTATTTTGTTCTCCTTGACCAACTCTCGATTCCACTGTTAAAAAACCATTACCTCAATGACATAGCCATAACATCTAGAGTAGTCACTTTATTTAGTTACTTTTTAATGCCCTCGCCTTAGATCCTGAAGATTAGATTCCTTAGAAAGTGAATGGAGACACGGGGACTAATTCTGAGATATACTAACAAAGAGAGATGTAAATAAGAAAGTAAAAGTTTTATTGTTAGTCACATGGGCATAGACAGCAATATACACGGGTACATATAAGACAAGAGCACTTCAATGCTCGGGCATGGACACGATAAAATTATTGGGTATGGGTATAATAAAAATCACTCGGGTCCGTATTCCTGCATACTACTCGATAACTTATATTAGATTTTCAATAGTTCACAAGTTTAGTCTATCACAAGGTAAGTATATAATCTCTAACTTAAGTTTCTCCCGACTCAAAATAGACTAAATCCAAACACATTCTAGACTCCAAATTAACTGACTAAAAGCACATATTTTTACCAAGATATATTTTTTGATTTTCCTTCGAGACGCTAAAGCCTAATCAATAATTAGCCAAAACCATCCTCGGGTATTACCCCTTGCCGTTTATGTATTACAGAATGCCCCAATAACTTCATCCCTGATTATGCGCTCCAAATACTCCAATACCATTCGCAGTAGTCCCAAAAAAAGACTGGAATTCAATCGACCACACAATGCAACTTTTTCAGCTACATTTGGAGGGAATTCGTGCTAAAAAGGGTTGAACAATACAAAGTAATACATTCGTTATATTTAGAATTTGGCAAACAGATATTTGAAAATTTAGATATCTTTGTCGGAATTCCATTAAAAGATACATTGTACTACCCTGTCAATTATTCTGTAATCCTTCTTTTGCTGTGTTTGGAATCTGTCAAGCGTATTTGCAAATATGCAATCTTCTTTGTCGGTAATTGGAAAGGAATTTATGATAAGAGGAATATTGAAATTCTATCGACATATGCAGAGTATTGTTGTTTTTCATGCATTTAAATTGACAAAGGAATATTCGTGAAAATACTTTCACGACAGCTTGTCAGAATGTCAGAATAGCTTATCAAAATTTATTTGAAATCCCATAATTACTTTCTTGGTAAGGAAAGAATTTTGTTTGAAATGCCTTAATTATTTTCTTGGTAAGGAAAGAGTAAACAGTTTGAATTGTTTGTTATCCTGCTGTGCTACATACTGCCCTACCCATTGTTTAATGATGTCCCCATCATTATTCTCCTGATCGGTCCTTTTTGAATTATCTGTTATTTGGTTAAACTTCGATCTGTACAATTTTGATCGAAATGATATACAACTAATACTTTTACTTAGACATTCTTGATTAATTTATTATTCTTACACTGGTATTACAACAACTTTGATACGAAGTGCCCTGGTATGGAAAACAAAAAAAATAAATAATACATTTTGCCAACATCATTCTTTACTTATGTAGCGCGATTAAGCTGCCTATGATAACTGAATATCAAAAAATTAATAAAAAAGCACTTTAGCATAGAGCAAGCTCAGCTACTTGGTAAATTCTAAGTCTTTCAATTGGTGAGTGAGTAACAAAAATTAATAAAAAGAACTTTAGAATAGAACAAACTCAACTACTTGGTAAATTCCAAGTCTTTCAATTGTTGAGTGAGCAACAAAAATTAATAAATAAAACACTTTAACATAAAACAAACTCAACTACTTGGTAATTTACTAGTCTTTCAATTGATGACTGAATATCAAAATTTATAAAAAAAACACTTCAGCATAGAACAAACTCAGCTACTTGGTATATTCTAAGCCTTTTCATTGATGAGTTGGTATCGAAAATTAATAAGAAAAAAACCTTATGCATAGAACAATCTCAGCTAAATTGTACATTCCAAGTCTTTTAATTGATGACTGAATATCAAATATTAATGAAAAACCTTATGCATAAAACCAACTCAGCTACTTGGTAAATTCCAAGTCTTTTAATTTATGAGTGATTAACAAAAATTACTAAGAAAAACCTTATACATAGAACAAACTCAACTACTTGGTAAATTCCAAGTCTTTTGATTGATGACTGAGCATGAAAAATTAATTATAAAGCACTTTTGCATAGAACAATGACAACTACTTGGTAAATTCTAAGTCTTTTAATTGATGACTAAGTATGAAAAATTGATAAGATATCAAATTAGTGTAGAACAAACTCAACTACTTGATAATATACAAGTCTTTTAATTGATGAGTGAGTATCAAAAATTAATTAAAAAAAGCACTTTTGCTCTTAATTGAACCTACAGTATACAGATCCAAGACACGAAAAACATTTTAATCTAATGTCCATGGTAGCAAAACATCCAAATATAAAGAAAAAGTCTTAATTCAACTTAGACACATGGATCCAAGAGACGACAAAACATATTAATTTCATGAGCATCAAAAGTTATTTAAAAAAAACCTTTTGCTCTTAATTGAACCTAAGGTACACGGATCCATGATGAAAAACAATTTGATTTCATGTCCTTGATACCAAAACTTCCAAATATAAAGAACTCTCAGTAAAAGAGAAAAAAATCTCAGTGAGTGTTTTACATCCCGGAGGTTACAACAAATGACCACCAAGTAAAGAAAAACCACACGGAATCAGGCAACTGAGTCTCTCAAACCCCTTAAGGCTCTTTTAAAAGATACAAAAACTACTGATTTAACACAAAAATTTCGTTTTTAATGACCACCAAGTAAAGGAAAACCACACGGAATTAGGCAACTGAGTCTCTCAAACTCTGTAAAGCTCTTTTAAAAGATACAACAAATGACCACCAAGTAAAGAAAAAAAATAAGCATTTTCAACTAGAAATAAGGAGCATCGTTAAAAACTAAGACGAATGGAAATTATCCCGTATATGAAGTTAGCTACCCCCTCCGAAATACCTTTGAAGTTGTTTTCATGTAAAAATATCCTTCCCCTTTTCCATGGAAAATTCCCCCCTCAAGATAATTCTTAATTTCTGATCACACTTTTAGGACATTTCTTGTTAAAACTTTATTTTCAACTATTTCATCCGGTGAGAGATCCTTCTGCCATCACCCAACCACTTATGTGTTATATGGAACACTTCAATGAAGTAAAGCTATTTGTTATTACAATTCTCTTCTTGTCACCTACACCCCTCTTAGTATCAACTTCTTCGTATAGTATAACGTTAAACTATTTTAAATTGACAACACTGTCCAAAACATCACTTGTGTATTATACAGTACACAATCACCTCATTTCCCAAAAACACTTTTCAGCCATTTCTTGTTAAATTTTTTATTTCTAAACAATTTTAAATTGACAACACATCGAAGTGTTTGAAAAATGCTAAACCCTTTTCTTTTTTTCTCCACCTTAATAGAATCAAATTCGCAAATCCTATCTACCGACACATTCATATCAAACTATTGTTAGCTAAAGGCAATTGTCCAGAACAAATCAGAGACCGCTCTTGATAGCATATACTTCAAAATGGAACTGTGGATAACACATGGGTGATTGACAGCTTTCCCTAAAAAACAGAAACAGAAGGAGAAGAGCATTAAGTAATATGGACGGTTCCAGAAGCGAACATACTACGACAAAATATACCGCAAGTCCCTCCTTGACAACATCCAAGAAAACTAAACTCTATGATGGAAATTACGCCATGCTAAATGAATTACCAAGCATATGGAAATACCTCAAGCAACTATGGCAAGACCATACGGCGAGCAACGTTACCAAGAAAGTATCTCCAAAAGAAATAAAGAAAAATATCGACAAACCACAAGGAAAGAAAAATACCACGACAACCACCCCCAAACTTGAGAGAAGAACAAAGGAAATACAGCCCTCACTAACGGATATCACCACCAGTGCAAGTCCAGAGTTAATCAAACTCAATGAAGTTTCCCAAGAAAAATTAATTACCATAACGCATTTAAAACCAACGAAGTTTACAAAATGGACAGGGTCCACAGGACCAACATTTACAAAGACCCACTCCTTCGGCAAAATGTATATAAATTTAATAGCAAGACTCCCAGTATTGCATACCGAGACTCAAACTATATTAGTTCAAGGACACCATTCGAATACAAAAGGAAATTTTCTGAAAATAAAAAGAAAGAAAAATACGTTCCCGAGAAATGCTGGACAATTGACGACAAATATACATGTGCCAGACTGGCCCTGGCCGATGAACCAGCCAAAAACTACGTCGAATCGGTACCTGAGCTAAATGAGAAAATGCCCAAATAGTATCGATTCACCAATCCTTCTTAATATTGTATAGACAGAGACTGCAAGCACTATTTGAATTATTCAATTCAGAATTACAAAAGTTAAAGCAAAGTACCACAAGAATCTTCGAAGTATTCTTTTGAAAAAGCAAATACCGCAGATCAGCTAGTCTAATACCAATCGTAGGAGAAAAGCTTCATGCTTATTTGGGCTATCGACTGACCTGGATATCCTAAGGGAAAACGTGAGAAAACTAAATAAAGCCATGAACGTGACCTTACATGTCCAAAAAAAAAGCCAGTATAGCCAATTATCAGAGAGACAAAATTGAGGCAATCTCGAAGAAAATATCAAAGACAGTAAACATAATGAGTTATTTGAAGATTGAAGTAGATCGTGTGATTTCCGATTCGAGCCTCACCATGGTATCACTAGACATAGTGACAATGTCATTACTTAACCTGGCAACTGATATTAGCAAATTTGAATTTGTATTATTTGCCCTTACTGGAGGAACCTTGTCATATGACCTGGTGAACCCTTCTAACCTAAAAAGTATCTTAGATGAAATAAAAACATATCTAAAGTTCGGTCTACATCTACCAACAGAACCAGAAGTAGCAAACCTATTCCATTATTATACCAAGCTAAAGGTTCACATCACGGAAATAAACGAACAACTATTTGTAATAGTAATAAATCCATTGATAAATCAACAATCCATATTTGACTTGTATAAAATTTCTACGTTCCCAGCCAATATAGGTAGAACTAATTCATTCATAACTATCACCCCCGAAGCGAAATACTTGCTTTTTGATCAAGATAGGAGGAAATATGCCTTAGCAAATCCACAAGACCTTAGAGAATGTGTAGCATTCCAAAACCTAGTATGTCAACTAACCCTGCCTATTTATAACGTAAAACCTGGATCCCGTGTGTTAGATATATTTTTAAAAGAGACTCAACAAGAAGAAATTCCCAATTCATGCGAAGCGCTACTAGGTAGTACAAAACGAGAAATATTTATTCATCTCAGAAATGATCTGTGGCTATTTTCTGTCCCAAAAGAAACAGTCGGGACTATTTCCTGTTATAATAACACAGAAAGAATCGATCCAAGCTACAGAACGGAACTATTATTACAAGATGTGGGAACAATAACCATAAAACAAGGGTGTCGATTAGTAACAAAAGAAGCCACGGTACAAACACCACTGATAACCACAAGCACGAATATAATAAGCCCCAAGGTGATTAATTTCAAACCAGTCAATTTATCGCATACAATTCCTAATATTGAAAACGAAGAAGTAAAAGGCACCATATGGTCAAAAATAGAGAATGTCAAGGGAACCTTACCACTAACAAAAATAAGAGAAGCCTTAGACTCTCAAATTCCCCTATTTACTAATGAAGACCAAAGATTGTCGTATTTAGAAAGTAGATACGGACTATTCTCAACAAATTTTTGTTGGAATATCCTCCTGACGGTAGGATTCGTATTCATGATCTCTCTGACTATAATAATGTTATTGACCCTGAATTACGGAAAAATTATGATAACAAGTAGAAAAAGGGCAAAGACAGATCACATCGAATCGAGTGAGATTCAAAACCTAAACCCAGAACTCCCGGATAACCCTTAAGCAAAGAAAAAAGTAAGGGAGGACATGATCGAGTGAATGGGAGTAGAGGTCCTCATTCGTGCAATGTCCAGTCCAAAATTTCTACTTATTGTTTGTGTAAACTCATGCAGCTGCAAAGATGTATTTCTTAAGCGGCATGGACGCGCGTAAACAGTAAAGACTTGAAAATTTATAGTAAATCGAGACCTCTCATAAAACCATGTAACCTACCTCGCATGTAGTCTTATAATAGAAAATTAAATGCTAAAGTAGATGAGTGTTGAATAACATTTAAAAATGTATTGAATATTGAACATGTGCCAAATGCACATATATATAAGTATATATATATATATAATCAATAAATATTGAAAATCTCATATTGTGTCATTTTTCGTAGACACAATCATTTTTCTTATGATTACCTAGCTTATCTCATAGTAATCTAGTGTTGCTGCAATATGCATGTAAAAGCATGAAAATTGCTCTTATTCGTTTTATCTTTGAGTTTAACCGTGCCCATATTAAATTGATATTATTTGTACGACTAATCATGACTATAATTTCAAACAATAGTCCCCGTATAATATTGTGTAAATTGTGCATGATTGCTGTATGTGTTTTAACTTATGTATTTATAAAGAGCATTTGATTCTGCCTAGATATTTATATTCCAGGAAGCAGAATAATCAGTGCAAATTAATTATTGGTGTACCAGCACTCAACACGGATACAACCCAGTAGCATCTACTCTCATCATTCGTCAACCACCGATAAGTACTCACCAAGGAAACCCCTGATGACAATAACCTGATGACAATCCAAGTCACCCAAGCCTAGTACCAGGTAACACTACCCCAAACAATATCGGCAAACCAAGAACCCCACATATAGGTATATATCTGAATTAATGATTACCTAGAGAACCACCCTGACCTAAGCATGTCGCAAAACTGCATAAAATCTGTCGATTACTATCCTTAGACGGCAAGGTCCCAAACATTAAATTCTAAGGACCAAGAATACCCTGGAGCCAATCCCTCAATGATTATGCATCTTAAGCCCCAAATCAGAGACAATATGTTGAACCAAGATCCCAAGC
>JAQQPU010026566.1:0-11444 GCA_029168905.1 Artemia sp. Kazakhstan ARC1039 | reverse complement strand
AACAGGTCAAAATGAAAAACACACAGAAACAGAAAACAAAGCGAAAAAAAAACCGAATCTGGAGACAAAATAAATTAAATGTATAAACTTTTCTATCTTCCTAAGCATCTATCAATGTACACGCCAACTCGAAATAGTGTGGTTGGGTTACTATTTTGTAGAATATCGGTAAGCAGCAAATCAATCTTACGTAAATACTTTTCCTTAAATCAAAGAACACCGGAAAATGGTCCAAGTATTCATTCTCATCTTTACAAAGGTGACAAACATAACGCAATACAGGATCAATTATCTTTTTGTCAAACAACTTTTGCCGGCTCTCGATTTGAAGGTAATTCGCCTTAATCTAAATCCATCGACATACAACAATAACCGTTAAATTAAATTTAAAATAAACTTCCTCTTCAAAACTAGGCTTGGCGTGATTGTAATGTATCATGTTGTAGAATTCAAAACAAGACCTTGCGAATACTGACTTTTTGACCCTCTAAGATAAATCCTAGGCCTACCTGGCTTTTTAAATTTGTTGTTAAATTGCGGGAACATTATTCCATAAGTAAGGCATTCCCACTCTTTCTAGCAATGACTGAATTTGGGATGACCATGAAGATTTTATAACAATTATCCAAAATCTGATCATATATCGATCTTACTAGTCTATCTTCATTTCTCCTAATTAACTTCAACAAAAGTCTAAGCATCAAAATAGACCTACGTATTTTTAAAGAAAACAGGTCCATATCCCCTTTCAGAACCTATGAATGAGTTGTCTGGTGTAGACCAAACACTCTTTTATAATATTAAATAAAAAAAGTATTTTTCAACTAAAGTAAGGAGCAACATCAAAACTTAAACCCGACAGATACTATTACGATATGAGGGGGTTCGCGCCCTCTTCAATACCTCTCTCTTTCCACTAAAGTTTGAATTGTGTCCCAACTCTTTAGGAATAACTCCAGAATCACAAAGGCGGTTTAATTCAGTTCAGTTGCAGTTCAATTCATTTAATTACAAAATGATGTAACACCTAACATTAATCCAAGTGGCTTCCCACAGTAAGACACAAAAGCACTTGATACTGGGCGACCACTTGTATAACAAACGCTTTACAAAACTCTTAACAAATGAAAAAAATAAACAAAAAATGGAAATAAATAATAATAAATAAACAATTAAAATATGGCCAATCTCTAATCATGAAAAAATAGTAATGATAATAGAAAAGAAAAGAAAAAAAAACAAAATCATCTATGAACCAAGCCCCAAATGATTTTTTTCATTTTTCTCTTAAATAAACCAAGGTGCTCCTCCGCCCGAATGCTCTCTGGAAGAACATTCCAAACATTAGGACCTAGATATTTGACAGAAGAACATACTCTAGTTCCACAAGTTCAACAATTAGAATTAAAAGCTCTTTAAAAGTACTAAAAATACTTTAGCATAAAGAGTGAGGTATAGAGGAGGGGATGAGCCCCCCTCATATACGTAATAGTTTCTGTTCGTTTAAAGTTTTAATGTTGCTCCTTACTTTGGTTGAAAAAAACTTTTTCTTTTAGTTTCTGATCGTTGTTCTAGATAATGCGGGTTGTGTGATTTTTATTAAGATCACTTGATGTTTTTTTGGGGGGCGGGGGGGGGTGTTTCTCCTCTTTTTCAAACACTATGCAAATATTGTCAGGCTCGTAACTTTCAATAGGTACCATTGATGAATGTTAAATATTTTGAATAAACATAAAAATTTGATTCTTTTCATATATCTATTGTCATCAAAACTCTGTTTCCTAGGGTTTCTGTTACTATTGAGCCGCATTGCTCCTTACTTACATATCGTTATCAGGAACTGTTTGACTGGAGCTGGAGGAACTCCAACTGCTGTGCCGCATTTCCACCTCAAGTCTCTACTTTATATTTTATCACTGATTAAACTTTCTTGTTAAATATTATTTATTGTTCTTGTTAAATGTTATTCAAAATAGTTTATTCTTTTACTTTCATTCAGCTTTAAATCTATAATTTTCTTCACCACTTACTTTCCTTTTTTTAAAATAACAACTTCACTCTTTATTTAACTCAAACTTACAAAGATCACTACAAACAAACAGAGATCACTACAAACAGGAGTTTGGCTACTGCCCCCTTCCCCCATCCCTAATCTTAAAAGTCTAAGACCTATTGTATCATTTGCGTTTTATTGAAAATTATATGTATCTTTAACAGTCCATGGAAGGAAATATAAAAATAAACTGAATATATTACTAGCTGAAAACACTCAATTCGGGATTTTTTCACTGTAATTTCTATTTTTCAATGTTGTAAATATAAAAGAAAACATTTGTGATATAATTCGTTTTCAGCAAAGCGCATATGACGAAATAGGCTTTAGACTTTAACGGTCAGGGGATGGGGAAGGGAGCAGTTGCCAAACTCCTGTTTGTAGTGATCCTTGTTTGTTTTTAGGTATGACTTGAATATTCAGTTTAATTTTTAATAGTTTAAAGATTCATTTCTTTTTTCGTATTAGTACCGGTTATCTGTGATTTGCTATGATCTTTTATTTTATTTATGTTTGTTTTGGGTTTTATTTATTCTTTAATAGTAATTTCTGGTCATTTTGAATTTGAATTAATATAGGCATTTATTTCCGCCGGTCTTTAAGTTTAATACAGCTATTTACTTTTTTGTGAGAAACTTTTTTTCGGAAGTTTTCTTTAATTAATTTATGTTCGTTTTGATTACCAGAGCCTTGTTAGTAATAAACATAATGGATATATCTCCAGTTTTTCCCTTTCCGGCATTAGAATTTATTTTTTTTCTAATCTATTAGATCTAACTAGCGTATTTTCATTTATTTTGACACCCCCCTCAACATTCTCTAAAAGGTTTGACCAAGTACTGTTAACCTTTTCTAGGACATTGTAGATACACCCGTCTGACAACCAAGATGCAAATAGTAACTTTGGATTGTGCTTAACATTCCTCTCAACAGTCTCTGAATGTTTCAACTTAATACCCTTAATTGTCCCTGAGATATTGCACACACTGTTTCAGCAAGCTAGGTTTACATAGTTTCGTTTCATTTAGTTCAATAGAGTTCAGCAGTCAGAATCCTAACTGCTGGCTTACTAACGCAGGAGGCACACAATTTATACACATAAGATGTCTTAGAAAGTGGCCTCTTTGTAAGGTAGGACTGCCATAAATAAAGTTTAAACTATATACAATCTTAAATTTTTGACCATAATACTCAAGAGATTTTTCTTTAGTTCTGTACGATTTTAGCTCTGAACAGGCATTGAAGTATCGTTGAAACAAGTATCGTGATTTATTCTACTATTTGTAGGTGTTATATTCAAAATGAGTCAATCCCAAGCAGTAAAAGCTGGTCAAGGCCATGTCAGCTGGGATTAGACTTGAAGTTTCGAAGCATATCACAAGTGTCTTTTCTGCATTTTGTGCGTGATGCTGCTTATGTTTTTGCTTTTGCTCTTGACAACATGCACAAGGACCTTTGCCATGGTAAACCAGGTCTCTGTGAAGCGATGTCGCACATAGACGGAATTGTATTAAAAAATTACATAGATAATGTTAGTTTTACAGGTAAGTAGCGCTTATTTAAATTGCTTTTTTATGATTGATATGTATGGAAAACGCACAGAAAGAAAGGGCGAAATCCAGTCATACTATAAACTTTTAACTGAAATTTCAGAATGATTCAAAGTGGTGATAAAAAGTTATGTGATTCAAAGTTATGTAATGTGACGTCAGCAAAAGATGATTTTGCTGATACATGGGAGTTGTTAAATTAAAGCTTTAGATAGGTTCTCCACTATTTTAACCCTCAACAAAAATTATATGCGTCTTGAACAGTCTAGGAAAGTATGAACAATATCAAATTGAATATTTGATGTATAATGATATTAATTGTTGAAAGATCCATCAGTTCAAGAATTTATTTCACTGTAATTTTATTTTTATTTTCAAATGCTGTAAGAACCGGAAAAGAAAATATTTGTAATATAATTCGTTTTCAGTTAAGCGCCAATGACGCAGTAGGCTTTTTGTTTTTATTTACAGTTAAGGAAGGGAGCAGTATCCAAACTCTTGTTTGTAGTGAAACTATATGCGTCTTGAATAACTTTAGAAAGAACCAATAAATTAAACTGAAAATTCGATGTATAATGATATTGTTTACTGAATGCTCATCAGTTCAAAATTTTACTATAATTTTAATGTTTATTTTCAATATCAAGTACAATTGAAAATATTTGTGATAAAATTGGCTTTCAGTAAAGCGCCAATGACGCAGTAGGTTTTGACTTTTACAGTGAGAAAAGGAAACGATACCCAAAATCTTGTTTGTAGTGATTTTTGTTCGTTTCAAGCTTGATTTGCATATTCAATTTAAGTTTCACTCATTTTAATATTTATTTATTCATTACATTAATATCTATTGTCTGTTTGTTTGCATTGATTTCTTATTTAATTTCTTCTCGTTTTAAGTTTCATTAAGTTTCATTTCAGCAAAATATTTTTTTAGCTTGATTTTCATATTCAATCAAAGTATTACTCGCTTTAAGGTATAATTATTCATTTATATTATTTCTTGTTGTATGTTTTTTGCTATGATTGTTTATTTAATTTCTGTTCTTTTTGGGTTTCAACTATTCTTTAATAGTAACTTCTGGTCGTTTTGAGTTTGCATTTTAACAGGTATTTGTATCTGCTGAGCTTAAGTTTAAAATGGACTTTACTTTTCTTTGAAAAACTTATTTTTCAGAAAGTTTTTTTTTTTCTAATAAATGTAATGAAATAAACACAGACAAGAAAATATAGGAAGGAAGGAAAAAAACTGTAACATCTCTTCAATTGACCAAAGTGTACGTGGGGTTCTCTCATTGGTAAGGTGGACAAAAACACACCCATGATGGAGCCAAGTACACTCGTGGTTGTATTCCTAACGAGGTGTGTTAAGAATATCCGGCCGCTGACGGATTAGAATTTCCAAAACGTAATTACCACTATTTACGTAATTTACCACTTTTTACGCTATGTATCTGAATGTAGTATTAGTATTGGGGCTACTTTATCAGGCCGATTAGAATCTCCTAGGGTAATTTGGTGCACTTCTTTTATGTCAGCATCACTTTTTCTTATGAATTCTATCTTTTCTCAGAGAATATTCAACCTGTTAGTTTTCAGGTCCAAGTTAAAATTTTGTTTAATACTATTGAACATGAGTGAATCTAGTCTAGAATCTTGGTCAATATCGTCTAAACGACGCTCAGTACGAAACATTCTATTATCAATTGATTCTAGGTGAATTTTCATCAACTCTGCTCATTTTTCGGTTTCAGTAAAGTTTGGGGTGCATTCCACAATAATAGATGGATAGATTTCCAAAACAACGTTTTCAACCGAAAAATTTGTTTTATCACTAGAAACTGAGTGAGTTTGCACCTTTTTTAATGCCTTTTTCTCGAATCATGTTTCTTGCGAACAAATTCCACTTCTGTCACTGTTAATCGTGATATTATTTCAAAAGTATCACTAACAGCACTTGCGCTTTGAGTGGCTGGAGTTTTTGGAGGCATGAAAGTGGACTGATTAATCTTTTTTGTCTTGTGGAATTTTTTAAGGTAGATAGTGGGCATTAAGATCAATTCTTCTTAAGCTCTTTTAACATTTGTCATAGTTTTCATCGAAACTTCATCCTTATTTGATTCAAAATTAAGTAGGTTACTCTCCGCTACCGTCTGCTGATCTTGAGACCCAGAGCAATATAATAATAATAATAATAATTTATTACAAACCCGCTTATAAAAAAGAAGCATGAAGAAGCGGAGCAAAACAAAAGAAAAGAGAAAATAAAGACGAAAACAAATCAACCGAACATAATAATCTACTAAATACAAACAAATCACACTTCAACTATCAAGCAAGAAAGTCGCTGGGAAATCAAATAATAGTGCCCTGTGTTTCACGAGAGCTTGTTTTTCAAAATTCGGCATGAACTCAACAGGATCAGGTATATGATACTTTTCTAGCAGACCAGTGTTACGGAGGTAAAGTGGCAGACCAAGCAGAAACTTTAAATATTTGCAAAAGCCTGAACGGATTCGCAACATATCCGAATTCGATAGCCAATGCCAAACGGGTGAGATGTAGTGAGCAAAGGGAAGAGCGACGGCACGATACAACCTAGCAAGAATATGCTTATTAAATTTAAACTTCAGAGCTGCAAGTTTAGCATACCCAGACCGAAAACCCGACAGAACCTGGTCAACAAAAAGAGCACGCGAGCTTCTGAGGTCGCTTCCATATGTGATACCTAGGTACTTCAACTTGCGGCTTGGAAGTACTACTTGCCCTGCAACGGTAACACGGGTAGCCTCGCGACGGGCAACTTCAGACGGCGCACGCGGGGGTTCAAATACAAGAAATTCTGTTTTAGCAGGGTTAATAACCAGACCAATATTAGTATAACCTCGACTTAGGAGATCGATATTAGCTTGAAGGTTACAAAGCGATGTGCTCACCAGTAATATGTCGTCGGCGTAGCACAGTAGGCTCACATCCATACATTCAGTGTTAAAACCACCGTTAATCTTTTTTGTTACCGACGAGGTTAGTGAATTGAAGAGTACAGGGCTTAAAACCGACCCTTGACGCAGTCCCCGGTGAAGCTTAATCGGTTTCGACAGGAGTTCACTACTCAACTTAACACGGATAAGGCTACTCGAATACCAAATATTTCAAACTAATTATAAATAATTCAATACCAAATAATTCAAACTAATACCGAATATACCAAATATTTCAAACTTCCTGATATAATCCTCTTAGATCATATAACTCTGGCGGGCCGGAGATGATATACTCTGAATTTAGCAAAAGTACCGTGCACCCGATTTGTATACAGCCATATCAAATCTACTTACTGGCAGGGAGGGTGGGGGTGTAAATTATTCACTAAATTTCAAATAATTAGCCTACACTGCACAGTTTTTCTTCATTCAAAGAAAGGTAATCTGCCAAACCTCTTTATTACACAGGCTGCTATTCAATTATCAGATAAATCCACATACGTAAAACGCACGGTTTTTCTTCATTAACTCGAAGGCAATCTGCCAAATATCTTTATTATAAAAACTGCTATGAACACTAGTCACAGTCGATGCTGAATGAAGACTGAGAAGCTCTTAAAATTCAAAAGCGATTTCATATCATCAATTAATTTAAAATATATGTCACGGTAGCCTCTCACCTCTCCCCAACTGTTTCGCAAAATGTTGGTTTAGCGCCACTACGCTGTTTTGGCGTGTCGTCAAACTCATTTCATAAATAGCTTTCACCATAAGTTGAAGATTAGCTACTAATGACGTTACTTATGATAAAAAGCTTACTATTATTGAATATAGGTATGCAGTGTAAAATGAACGCCGATGATGTCATTCTTTTTCTAATAATATATCTTTAACACAGATGAATCGCACTGGCAGTTTCGATTTCGAGATGGTGGAGATGGGCCTCCACGTTACACTGTTATGAACTTCCAGAAAGATGAATCAGACCGCTATAGCTGGCGAGAAATTGGAACGTATTTTCGTAAGTCATATATTACCCTAAATCTTTCTAAATCAAGTTTTTTTTTCGCGTGTTTTTCAGGTTTATCCTAAGTTGTTTGAAATTCATTTGTCAAATGGGATCATTCACATATCTAAAGATCAGCATGTTTGTTTTTTGGGAATTCATATTGATGAAAACCTGTCTTTCAAACATTACATTAATTTTATTAAAATAAAGATATGCAAAATTCTTAGTATTTTAAGGAAGCTTAACATTATTTTCCTGGATCAATTTTGAAAGTCCTTTTTTACTGTTTGTTCCTATCTTATATTTCTTACTGTCAAATAGTATGGATGTCAGCTATTCCTTTTCTTTAAAACACTTTCTAAGGCTTACAATAAAACTGGAAACCTCACTGAGAAAACTAATTGTTCAGAAGATATCGTTTGACTCGATCTCACTTACAATTACACTTTTACTTAAAATTACTGCATATTCCTTTGTGCGCTTGTTTTACTTTTCTCAGCTTCATGATGACCTCCCCCAGCTTCTAAGTGTTCTACCGTCTTTTTACCTCCGATCAAAATAATTGCCATCTTCGCAAAACAAAAAATCACATTCAAGTTCCTTTAACCCCATCTGTAAAGTATGGCTTCAAACCTGTAATGGCGGTCATATTAGTGTGGAATGCCTGAATCCCCTCGAAGGTGACACTCTTTTAGTTTGTTCGAAAGAGTTGTTAAGAAAAATTGGCTTCCTAGAAGCTATTTATTTACTTTTACAGTCTTTTTTTGTGCCGGATTCATTGGAGCCTGTTTAAATATTTATTAAATAGATATTTAATCTATTCAATTTATTTAATCTATCCAATCTGTTGAGTCTTTGTCTTCTGCAATTGGTTTTCTTCTTTCCTCGCTTTAATTAAGTGACTTTTTTTCTCTGAGTGAGTGACTCGTTTATTTTCCCGCTTTTTCTACAGGCCATGGAGCCTTTGGGGAATAGTATAGTATATTTAGACAAATTTGTCTAAATTTGTCGTGAAAGCAGCTGATCTCTAATAAATGCAAAAAAAATCTAATTATATTCTCCTATTGTATAATAATTACTATAATTTCTGTACTTAATCTCGAATAAATCTTATGCCCTGTCATTTTCTGCTTTAAAAGATAGTAAAAGAACTATTCAGGTTGTAATGCCTTTTTTTCAAGAAATGCTCTTTCCCATTTAATGAATACCTCTAAAAATAGATATCATGTTGTAATTTGCAAGTCTGAGCTATCTCTTTTAATTGGTTAATAAATAAGTTATAGTTTTGTATTTATATTATATAGCTATTGGCAGCACTTAGTACAACCCAAATGTGTGTCCCTTTTTTACTATTATATCTTAACACCATCTAATTCAATATTATAAAAAATTAATACAAAAATAAATCTTTGAAAGACGAAACAAATAATAGTTCCAAATAGGGATCAGTAAAATCCAATACCAAATCTTTAAAAAAGTCAACGTTCAACTTTGAAGCAATCTAATCAGTTTTCAGCAAAGACTAATGACACTCCTGCTGTATTAGGTTTTGAATGGGTGATAGCCCAGATTTTATTTCTGGTAAATGTTGTTTGTTTTAATTTTGAGTTCTATAATCACTATTTTTTCTGTTAGGTATCATTTATTCGTTCATAGTAATTTCTATTTGTTTAAAGATAAAACCAATGTATGACTTTAATTCTACTAATTTTATATTTTAATATCGTCCTTCTTTCTCTTAAGAATTTTATTTTTGTTGAAAACTTTTTTTCATATTGGTTTTTATGCTTTCTTAAATTGACATAGCTTGATCATGCATTTCCTGTGTGAATCTTTGTAAGGTTTTGTTTCTGTTTAAGGATTACTATAACATTAGATCGTACTTTGAATTTTAGGCAAAATTTTAATTCTCATTTTTAAATTTTTCATTATCCAAAGTTATTATGTAACAGTTCTTTATATATGATTCTATATCAGAACCTAGAAAGAATGGGGAAGTGGATTATTAATCAGACGGATTGTAAATTCACATAATTTTTTGTCTCCATTCTTTGCACACCTTTGAACACAGACATATCTCATGGGATTAATTTTTTTATAAGGAATCGTAAGTAAAAAAGGGCTCTATTATTTCATCCATAACAAGATTAAGTTTAGTTACTTTTATGAAAGAATATCCCCTTTTTGAAGGAGGCTTCTTTTGAATAAAATCTGTGAAGTATCACAGCAACGGAAACTATTCATCCGGAAGATAGGATAGGCGATTGCTTAGTTATAAGATACGAATTAAATTATTACCCCTTTCTCCAGCAAAAATATGTTTTTTGTAACGGTCAAAAATGCAATCGCTACAGAGAATTCACTCAAGAGACGGTGTTGTTGGCATGGTGAGGGGACGTCATTCTGGAGGGAATCAATTGTGATTCGACAATATTTTGGCTGTATGAGGGCCAAATTGTTGATTTGATGCACAGAATGGCACAAATTGGTATTTTGCTGTAACGTAACCTCTTTTATTGCTCAAAAATTTACTAAATCTATAAATTTAAATTAGAATAAGCTTTATAGCGATATTTTATTGCTACTAATCTAATGAGATGATTCCGAAAAAATAAGCGAGACAGGGGACCATCCTTCTCGGGAAAAATATGAAATTTTCGTATGTCTGTAAGAGCTGTACACCTCCTCTCTACGGTTTTGACAGGTTGAGTTTTATGGTCTCATTTTCATTAGGACTACAACCTTGTTTACAGGGGGGGGGGCTTTCTGATATTAAACATGTTTATGCTAATGACTATCTGTGGGTAAATATAAAATTAAGGGTTTAATTATAGTTTGACCTGCATAAAAACCAGACTCTTTCATGTATATGTCGTTATTGAAACTTCTTTTTTTTTAGTTTGATTTCTGTTTACACCCGTAAATCATCACTTATGGTTACCACTGACTGTTTGATGTCACCAATTTCTCTCAATCTAAGCATTGTAATCTTCTAAATGTGTGTTGTTCTTAGACCAAACCAAATAATATCTTGAGAAGTATCATAAAGTAAGCTTTTACTATCCAAAATATAAATAAGCTGTTAATTGAGTCAAATATTCTCCCATGGATATATCAACAGCCTGCTCATAAGTAGTATGTTACCTTATACTTTGCGGAGACATATAGCAATCACCATGTTATTTGCGGAGACATATAGGAATTTCAACGTTATTCTATAGAAGGTCTACACCTTTTCAAAGAGATTCAGAGCTCCCTCACATAATGGAATTTGAGGGTCGATAAAGTGAAATTATGCTACTATTCTAGTTTTTTTTTCTAAGCCAGTATTGCCTATAGCTTAATATATTCAAAATATTTTTTGATATCTCTAATAGTGTATGTGTCTTGCGTGTCAGAAAACCAGTGGTAAACCCGTATCAGAAAACCAGCATGTCTTGTTTAGCTGTCAATATATTCAATTATTTTTTTGTATATATTCAAGTTTCAGATTAGAATTTTCTACAGTTTGAATAGTTCATTCAATCTACTAGTATCAATATTTTTTTGCAATCATTTACATAGATATGGAATATTCTAAGCGACTTCTGGTGAGTAAAAAATTTTCTCATTATTATAATAAAAAAAGAAATTTATTTTTTTTTGTCTCGTCATTAAGTTAGGGAAGAATTTCCTTTACCTTCCTTTCTTACGCTTTTTTTCACCGTGTTGTTAGCTCTTTTAAAAAAGGATTTTGCTAAATATTCAAAACAAGGGTCAGTCAGTTTCGCTATAATAAAAAAGAAATCTATTTTTTTTTGTCTCGTCATTAAGTTAGGGAAGAATTTCCTTTCTTTCTTACGCTTTTTTTT
>JAQQPU010026564.1:0-11445 GCA_029168905.1 Artemia sp. Kazakhstan ARC1039 | reverse complement strand
CAATGCATTGGATTTATTTCTAGAATCATAATATGTTCAATGGCTTGTTGGTTCAGTCGATTAACGTGTCGTTCTTTTACCGTAGGAAATCATGGGTCTCACGTTCGATTCCTACATCAAACACAAATTTCATAAAAATGAATGGGAAGATACTTAGAATGTAAAAAATTGTAAATTAATTAATAATACATTTAAAAAAAAACTTAATGTAATTATGTAAATTAATGTAATTATGTAAATTAATGTAATTATGTAAATTGATTAATAATACATTAATGTATGTAAATTAGTTCAAGGTTAAACATAAGTCAACCACGCCTAACAAATTAAATTTCAAAAAGAATTTCAAAATTTCAAACAAAGGAATCATCACGCACTTTGAACACAGATCAACGCGAATTTTCACGGTGGTTGAATTCCGGTCATTACACTGTCTGCTTGTATTGGCGGGACTGTCTTGTTGTAAGCATTGTAGCTATATGGGAGACACCCCGCTTGTAATCATTATACCTATATGGATACCACCCCCGTCTCTATCATTGTATCAATACTACTGTTCTAAAACCCTATGCTATCCAAAAACCGGAATATAATTTTTACTTTACTGAAAAAAATTCTTTTAAATGTTTTCATTTTTATAACTTTAACTAATCAAAAATAATTGAGATTTTAAGGAATAAATACCAGCATATGTATATTAAACTGACAATCCACATTTTTTTTTTCAGTAAATTCATTTGAATTTTTACCCTGTTCGTTATACCCGGTATATACCCTGTATATTCGGTATACCCGGTATATCCTGAACGGTATACCCTGTTCTAGGGTATGGTAACGTGATAAAACGGTCAAACAGGCCAATCTCTAGGCTCAGGGTGCCACAATCTGGGTCACCACTAATATCTCTTGCTAATATAGCTTCCTATACCGAGCTAATACAATATCAGCCTCTCTGTAGGCTCCAGACTCTACCTAGGATAATCAAAAAATACAAAGGTATAAAAGAAAAGAAATCTCACTATATTCACTCTGAACTCTGTACAAGAACTGAATATAACAACAAACTCCTTGCCCCTTGATCGGCAAAGCCACTTGAGTGGTGCGTGTGGATTCCGTCCGCATCCATAATTTCCAGCCAATCCAAAACCACATGGGGAGTAACATTAAGCGCAAATGAATCAAACTTATTACCCTTTTCCCTCCCCGTCAATTTCAACCAAATTATTATCCAAGAATACATTTTTAGCCAGGGTGACTCACCCTTGTAATTGCGCAGTTACCATCCATGAATTTAGCTGACTACGAAATCAAGGAAAAAATGCTGTTACTATTATCCAGAGAAAATTAAAGATTACCACATAAAGGAAAGGGGATAGTTAACAGAACCAAAGAAAGAGAAAAGAAAGAACATTTATCCTAAAAAACAAGGGCCGAAGGTCCTAACAGTAGAAATGTGAATTGAGTCTAGTTTTTCGTAAAGTTTTCTGTTCGATATACGGTCAGTCAAATAAGTATCAAAGACTATCATTAGATAGTTTTTTCTAGCACAATAATTAACAAACCTTCCTCATGGTTTGCACACTGATCTTTCTATCCTTCCAAAAAATTGACTGCTAAAAACATCCTGCGCATTAGCTATCCTACTTTTTATGTCTTCATTGCATCCCCCACAGTAATTTCCTCAATGAATATAGCTTTTAACCCTACCAAATAATAAATTTAATATTAAAAAATGTTTCAAAATAGCTTTGGACCTGACTTTTCCCCGTCCTTCTAGGCCAGTCCATCTCCACCCTTCTCGAGAATTGACTAAAAGAACTTTTTCCACAAAATAAGTTTTTGAAAAAAAAAAGCAAAGACCTCCATTAAACTAAAAAAGAACAAATATAGAATCAAATAATCTACCAAGCATATAACTATCACAAATCAGTATCAATAAATAAATGAAACCCAAAACAAACAGAAATTAAAATAAATAACAGAGTCAAACTCAAAACGAGCAGAAATTAATGCGAGTAGGGTTCTAAAACCCTATGCTTTCTAAAACCCAGAGTATAATTTGTACTTTACTGAAAAAATTCAAATGAATTTATTTTTAAAAAAATGTGTATTGTAAGTTTAAGATACATATGCTGATATTTATTCCTTATAACTTTATTAATGGCACTAACCCTTTCAATTTCAAATCGAATGGACCCTTTTTGAAGTTTCTACAACAACGCTAGTGGTATCCCCTCTATTGATTCTACGACATCCTTAGGGGCTACTCCTTTCTTCCATCGGTTCGACGGCGCAAGAAGAAGGTTTAACAGCGCATCCTTCTTTTGGCGACCAGGTGCCGCGAGTCTATGCAAATTCCCACCCCGAGCATGATTCCCATCCTTGGAAAGAGTCCTGGGTGTTTCAATTACTTGGAGTGTGGTCGAGATTACAGGGAAATTAACAAGAGGAGCTCCTAGCCCTTCACACGTGTTTCTAGCTGGCAAGATTCCCGCCCAGGCAAAATTTGACACGTCTCAGCAAGATTTGGCATGTCCAGGCAAGATTTGGCATGTCCAGGCAAGATTTGGCATGCCCAGGCAAGATTTGGCACGCCCAGGCAAGATTCCCAGGTGTTTCAATTACTTGGAATGTGCTCGGGATAATAGAAGAGTTTTAATAAATGGAGCTCCTTGCATGTATTTTTAGGCATTATTTCTAGGACAGCCCTCTGACGTCACGGCAGTCATAGAAAAAATAGCGTTGGATTTTAAACGGAGCCCTCTGACGTCTCGGTACACACCCCCGTTTCACACACATGCTCTCCCTTTTCCCATAGGATTCAAGCGCATGCCCTAGCAAGATTTCCATAGGATTTCAAGCAAATGCTCTCCCTTTTCCCATAGATTTTCTTTGACATGCCCTCTGACGTCACAACAGCCATAAGAAAAATAGCATTGGATTTTAAGCGGCCCATAAGGTGTGGAGCTCTTAACCCCTCCCACCTGTGACATTCCTGGCAAGATTCCCGCCCCGGCAAGATTCCTACGGGAGCCCTGTTTCTAGCTAGCAATATTCCTACCCCTCGCCAAATTCCCGTGACAGCCCCAGGCAAAATTCCAAGCATGCCTTGTTTCTAGGCACTTGTACGAAATCGTTTCCAAACATGCCTCCCCAGGTGGTAGAAGCCATATTGGATCTCCCCTATACATGTCTTATACAAAATACCGTCCAAACATGCCTCCCCAGGTGGCAGAATTCATTTATAGCAAACTAGACACATGGAGCTACCAAACCCTAAAGCCGTCACACGAACGCAAGACTCCCAAGACACACCCCTCTGGACTCCATTCATATCACAACACACCCCGTTTCAAATGGCCAGGTCTAATATGCTTGACGCGATTTTATGTAACCTTGCCTCGGGAACCCGTGGGGAGTCCCCGCTTTTAACATAACGAGAGCACACACCTTACGTAATGATTTTGCATCCCTGTCACGTAATACCTCCTCGATATTTTCATTTTTCACCTGAAACGCTGAACATATTTTTCTTTCTTTTATTAGATGTTTCTTTGACCCAGCTAGGACTCGAAAGGTCAATTTTCTTCCATTAGAACTGTGTCTTAACCAAGAGAACTAACAACTCATTCCTAATATTTTGTCCTACTCTCAATGTTCCAAAATTAGCCTAATGTGTGACACCTAAGATTCCCCACTTTTGGCAAACACTAGAGTGACGTATTACTCTCAAAATTTAACACGCTCCAGGAGACATTTGCTCTCAAGATATTAATAACGATAAAACGAAAATATATCGTTTCTTTGCGTGAGATATTAGATTTCACACTATCGCTACAATACGGCTCCCCCCACCCCTCGAATGCAAGCTAGAGGGGCGCTCTTCCCCTCTTCCTTAAAAGCTCTCAAAAACTCTTCCCTGAGACTCTTCCTTAAAGAGCTCTTAAGGAAAATATCTATTTCTTTAAGTACTTGTTAGATTTTCAACTCCCCCATGGGAAAAACTCCTTAATGTCTCCACCCTAACTTTTAAGCTGTAGTTCACCCCACAATGACATTACATGACTCCCCCAGCCCTGACAACACATCATCTCCACCAAGACATTTTTCAGGCATTTCCTATTAAAAATTATGACTTTAAACCCCGTGATTCAAGTTTTGCAAGCCCAAGGCAAAAAATATAAACAAAGAACTTGCCCATAACCTAACACAATCCTACAGAAATCTACTTCTATGATTCATCGCGAGACGAAGGAATCGTGCCAAGCTTCTGATACCCATAAAACACTCATCCGCACACACATTCACCAACCACTCAAAATCATAATCCCCCCTACCAAACACTTCCAGTCTCCAATCACTCAGCTCCTCACATTCACACATCAAGTGATACACGCTCTCGTCTAAACCTCCACACATAGGACAAAAATAAGGACCAGCCTTTGAATTTTCCCTCCCGATAAACTTTCTTCTTTGGCCCAGTGGCAAACTATCAGCCCTCATTTCAATTACTAGCTTAATATCATTTTATTCAAATCCACCTTAAAAAATAAAACTTCACCCCAAATCTCCTTCGACCGACAATAAAAACGTAGTGAATTCGAAATTGAAGGCTGGGCCTGCCATGCCTGTATTTATTGGTCCTGTAAAATCCTTTCAACTACTCTACTTACTTGATCCCCCATATCCTCGAGCCCTAAGCCATATCCCCACATATGGCTTAGTCCACACTGATATAATACACTCTTAATTTGGCACGGCCATCCAGTACCTGAGCGGCCCTTCAACATTTCTAAGTAAGCCGCCTTCATCAATCGTACCCTAGGCATCACTAAAAAATTTTTCCAAAGCCTAACCTTGTTAACTAGCCTACGACTTCTTAAAGAAAACAAGCCTAAATCTCCTCTAACTACTAAACTATTTGTGTGCTTACTTATCCCTAGCCACCTCTTATAATATTGTAATTACACTGTTTCTAGCCTATATCCCTTCACATACCCCCAAACCTCAGAACCATAGTGCATTACACCTAAAATTTTAGCCCTGAAAACCTCTTTAACTACTTGGATCTGTTTAATATCCCTCAGCTGACTTCTTAATACCATATTACAACATGCCTTACCTTCTCGATTCTACTTTCTACATGGGTACTAAATAATTTTCCTTTCGCCTTATACTTAACACCTAAATATGACCATTCCTCCTCTAATCTAACCCTTTTACCCTTAAAATTAAACTTAACATCCTCCTCAAGTCTACCACATTTACGGAATACTAACACTACGTTTTATCCACATTAAGTTCTAATTTCTTTGTAAACCTTTTCTTTCTGCTGATAAAGGGTTTACTTTGATAAGCGTTTTGGTAACGTAGCCGAATCATTCAGTTATGGGTTCTCTTGGAGGAGGTAGAAGAGTCTCTTTCACTATAAACTATGTGTTCTATTGTACAAAACAAATAATATACAAGAGCTTGACTGCATCAAGACAAGACAGGAACTAAATCTAAGCGCTTCAGAAATTCATATATATAATCCTTCCAAAGGTCCCTAGAACACAAATAACCCCACTATCTAAAATACAAACATTGTAAATTATCAACAAACCAACAACCCCACTTCTTTGAATAAAACAATAAAATTCTCTATCTAGAATAAAACTCGGCGGTCAACAACCCAACCCGGATTCTCTTTATCAGAAGTTTACAGGCGGTCAACAGCCCAACTCGGATTCTCTTTATCAGAAGTTTACAAATTCCCCCCCCCCCCTTTTTTGAAATTATTTGTACCAAAAATAATTTTCCAAACACTATGAGTTTCCTTGTTAAAGCCACCCGACACCAACATAAAAACCAACTAAAAGGACAAAAAAAAACTATGCACAGAAAATTCTACATTATTCAGAATTACTACACAGGGTCTCGAAGGAGTGACCAAACTCTAAATGGTTTCAAACTTTTTTCTTGTAGTTCTGTCTTGGTTCCAAATGTGAATTTTCGATCACTTTTCTCTTTCACATTTCTAGTATGAAAATTTTCATAAGGTTATTTGAATAAAGTGGCACTGTCTTGAGTCACGCTTGCAATCATGTTCGCAGAAAACTCGTATTCCCTACAGCTAATGAATAAATACACAGTACAGATTAAACAAGTAAATAGACATTAAAGCAAAAGCACCATCACAATAAATTTCAGTCAATGAAGACAACCATTCATATATATGAAAAAACAAATGAAGATTTTAAAATATTCCAAGGAACAAAGTCAAGGCATTTATCCTTTCTTTTATTTCTCACTGATGAGCTTTCAGCAAATCCCAAAATCAACTTCTAAATATACCCTTCCAAAAAAAAACCATAGATTCCAGCTAACAAAAAAAATGAAGAAATTCCAATGTTCTATTCTAAAAAAAAAAAAATTCTGAAGAAAAATCCCATCACTATCTCTACCAAATTATATTTCATAATATTCTTTGTAAAATCCTCTTGACTTCATTGGTCTACTTACCTTTCTAGGTATACTAGGTCTAGAAGGTCCTACGGCAATTGGCTCCCCAACTTCGAAACTACCTATTTCTCTGCTCTAGCCTCAATTGAGTCATAATTGGTTCATCAAGCTGCTGAATAGTTGGTATTTGTAGCAAATTAATTTCTGGTTGTTCAGAATTTTTGTCGAGCTCTGAGTTACCTACCTCGGATTGAGACCCCGTAAAATTTATTTCAGTTTCCAATGTTCTTAGATCCAGTTCATCTTCTCTCACTTCTATACTGGTCTCTGTTGCAGAATTAGATGTTTGGGTAGAATCAACTAGAGGAAGTTGGGACTCAGAATGTCCCAACAGTGTTACAAGCCCTGGTCTTTTCCGTAAACTATAGCTGTGGGTAACCTTAGCCTCAACAATCTTTTTTTCCTTTCTCTTACTCTCATTAATGTTATTATGGGCCTTAATTTTCTCAATTTCTTGTCTCAACACCGGGTTAAACAGCAAGAAGGTTTCTGTATCCTTAACCGGTTTCACTAAACGAGCATTAACAGTTCTCCTTAAATAAGACCTGGACAACTCTTGGACTAGAAACAACGAATCCTTCAAAACCTTCAAAATAATATATGGACCTCGGAATTTCAACTTTAAGTCTTTGATTTCATAAGAATTCTGTGCGCGATCTTGAACATACACCACTTCTCCTTCCGTCAGAACTGGTAAATCAACAGCTTTCTTGTTACATTGTAAACTCTGAGCCTTCTTTTCCTTTCTTAATTCTTCGTCACAAACCCTGTAAATTCCAAACAAATTTTTCACCAAGTTAATCATATAATCTTCGTAAGAATCAAAATAGTCAACAGTAGATACTGAGAGCTGAATATCTAAAAAGGTAAGAGGTTTTCGACCAAACACTATTTGATGTGGTGAATTTTTAGTTGTTGAAGAAACGGTGGAGTTCAAAACGTTCTGTATCAAGGGTAAATAGTTAACCCACGAATTGGGGTACTCATGACAATAAGCTTTCAAAGTAGACTTGGTCACTTTCACACGATTCTCACATAACCCATTAGACTGTGGGTTGTAACTAGAGTAAAAATGGTGGTTTATTTTCAATTTACGACACTACTCAGAAATCAACTTCGATCGGAAAGACTGATGAGAATCCGTGATTAATACCTCAAAAAGACCAAAATAAGATATAACTGACTCACAAAGGAATTTACACATTGTCTCAGCAGGGATCCTCGGCACAGCATTTAAAACGCAGAACATTGAAAAATGATCAACACCTACCACAATATGTGAATTACCTTCCTCTCAAGGCCCTCCAGACGTACCTCCCATTGGACCTGCAGAATCCAATGAAGAGATTCGAAAGGGGTACCTCGGATCTTCATTTTGACCTAAAGTTGGTTTTACTGTTCGATGAAGCTTGTTTTTACGCAGACACACGTTACGATTCTCACAAAATTCTCTGACTTTCAAATTTATTTTATCTAAAACGAAAATTTGACTAAATCGCTCTAATGTCTTCTCGGCTGACATATGTCCACCAATAAGTAAATTATCATGCAATAGCTTTATTGCAGAATCTACTAGGACGCTTGGCAAGACAATTCTAGATGTTCTAGGGTACCCTCTTTCATTGCCAACGCCTCCTACCGGATAGCAATAAAGAACATCATCCTTCGTAAATAAACTGTCAAAAATCCAAACCAACCACAACGGTAAGTCTCTCTCTCTCTTTGAACACGACGTCATCTCTCTTCACACATGAAATATTCTCTTTGTCGCCCAAATTTGCATTACTCTCTTTCGGCAAATTTGCATCTCTCTCACTACGCGCGCTACCTGCAGGATTTTTGAGGCTCGGTGATCCACCACCTACCCCATTCCACGCCAAGTCCAGGCCTTCCTGATCCAGGATCCCCTGAACTACACTCCTTCTAGGTTCCTCCTTATAAGCTAGAAGCTGGTCCCTCGGGCGACTTACGTTCGCCCCTTCACCAGTCCCAGCCCCACGTATCCCAACGTGAATGCCATTCAAAGAATTATCACCCCAATTCTTTGACTCAAGATACTCAATGACTCTCTTTAACTCAGGGTCTCTTCTCTGAAACCGAGCTAACTCTGGTAATTCAAATCCGAGATAATCTATTTCAATTAAACAATTACTTTCTTCATAACAGGATAATTAGCGTCACTTAATCCCATGTAACAAAAATATTCACAATGAGGAGAATTTTCAAATACACCAGATACCAACTCCTCTTTTACTATCTGGCTTTCTAGTTTCCCTGATTCGTTCCCGTAGAGCCTGCTCCCTGAGCCCTGTCCTGATCCCTGTATCGGTTAGGACAATCATAGGCTTTGTGTTCCTTACTCCCACATACAAAACAGTAGGCTCTATCTCTATACTGCACTTCCCTTAATTGTTTTGAACAAAACTTAGCCACATGTCCTCTTTTCTTACAGTTATTGCAGATAATATTTGGGCAATCTGTCTTTAGATGACTTGTACTATGACATATGTACCACTCTCTGGTAGCGGGGGTATTACTACCACTTCCCTGGGACATGTAACCAAATCCTTTGTTTCCACTATCTACACTATAACTTCTATCCTGACCTCTTCCTCTAACTCTGTATCCCCTACCAAATGACCTACCTCTTATTCCCTGACCTCGTTTTACGTCGCGCCAGCCTCGACGGAGTTCCTCATCTTGCCCTGTCATTCTCATGCCAAACCCTACTGCAGCCAATAAAAATTTCCTGTTTCTCTTTTAAAACTGCATTTTCTATGGATTCATAGCGTTTTGCAACCTTTTACGCTTCTTTCAAAGTACTATACTCTTGCTCTAATAGATACCTCTTTATATCCACCCTTGAGCCCTCAACAAAACAATGCAAAGCTATCCCTTCGGGAAAAACAGGTGCAGTTCCAAATTCAAAGCCGTAAGCTTTCGCTGTACTCTCAACTATCATATAAAATTGATATACTGTTTCATTAGCTGACTGCGTGAGCCAAACTAATTCCTTAAATTTTTTTCCAGCGGTTTTTCCCGGCAAATACGCCTCGGTCAATTCTCTTTCCAATTCCTTTAGACTTACATTGTTCATAAAGTCCCTGTCCTCAAAAAAAATCAACAACGGTCCTCTGACCCTCAACCGAATTGCATTGATCATTTGACTATCAGACCGATTGATCAACGCTTTCACCCTTTTCAATTGGCTGAAAAATGGCTTAATAAATTTTGGATTGTCTAGAACTGGAATACTTGCTAAGGGGTCCATAATAGGTCAAATTACACCCCGACCTTCACTGTAAACACGACCCTCATCTCCCAATAATCCGTTTATTGCACCCTGCTCAGAAGTCGCTCCCTCATTATCGGTTTTTTTTTGGCCAAAAGGTTTCCAACTTGCATTAAAAATTTTACAACTAGACCAGGCTCATAGTCTTCACTTTTGAGAATCAAAATTTTCCGGGACATTAATGCCTTTACCTTTAACTTCCCTCAAAAATAAGAGAGCAATTGCTTTATTATACCCACTATCAGAAGGGTCAATAATAGATATTTGACTCATTTTATGCAAGCCAACAACGAGCAGAAAATGGTTAAAGTCCAATAAAGATCAGGTCCAATGATCAAGTCCAATAAAGATCAGGTACAGTCCACAAATCAATAGCTGTAAGTTCACTGCTAGCACTGCTGACAAATCCTCCCCCACGGAAAGCTGCCGCAACCAATTTGTAAACCTTTTCTTTCTGCTGATAAAGGGTTTACTTTGATAAGCGTTTTGGTAACGTAGCCGAATCATTCAGTTAGGGGTTCTCTTGGAGGAGGAAGAAGATTCTCTTTCAATATAAACTGTGTTTTATTGTACAAAACAAATAATATACAAGAGCTTGACTGCATCAAGACAAGACAGGAACTAACTCTAAGCGCTTCAGAAATTCATATATATAATCCTTCCCAAGGTCCCTAGAACACAAATAACCCCACTATCTAAAATACAAACATTGTAAATTATCAACAAACCAACAACCCCACTTCTTAGAATAAAACAATAAAATTCCCTATCTAGAATAAAACTGGGCGGTCAACAACCCAACCCGGATTCTCTTTATCAGAAGTTTACAGGCGGTCAACAGCCCAACCATGATTCTCTTTATCAGAAGTTTACATTTTCCTATCCAAATAATCACCTAAAATGTCAAGTAATTTCTGAAGGTTCCTTTCTGAATCAGCAACCAAAACAATATCATCTGCGAACAACATCATACGAATGGAAACAATATCTAAACTCACCATTGGCGCCTCCTTCCTTTCCATAAAGACCACTACAGAGTTTATAAACAGGGCGAATAATTTAGGAGACAATGTGCAACCCTGTTTAACACCTTTATATCTTCTAACTACCCTTGAAAGTTGCCTACCAACTCTCACAACCACTCTAGTAAACCTATACATTTGAAATAAAACTAACACAAATGGGATTGGGAGACCTATCTCTAACAAACTGTCCATTAATAGAAACCTACAAACGTTATCAAAAGCTTCTTTAATATCTATAAAAGTAGTGTAGCTATAACGATAGAGAGCGGGCAGTCTCCCCGCCATATAAGCAGACAGTACTCCTTTATAGTGTCAATTAGAGGATGCGGTCAGTACTCCCTTACTTTGTCAATGAAAGATGAGCGGACAGTACTCCTTTATAGTGTTATTTAGAGGAAGCGGTCAGTACTCCCTTACAGTGTCAATGAAAGAGAGCGGACAGGTAGCCAATGTAGCTATAACAGTTACAACGAGACAGATAGGACATTACTGTATGAATTAAAGAGAGAAGACAATCAGAATCAGCCTACCATGAAAATTCGTGCTGTTCACGAAACCATGGTTTTGGTGTTGAATGTCATGTTTTCTGATAGAGTCATGGCCTTCACATATCTAATGTTAAAC